>JALPQI010005547.1:0-46342 GCA_025490895.1 Thaumatotibia leucotreta
TTCGTAACGCGTGTCGATTTAAAACACTCTCTATCGGTCGTGTTTTAAAACATCGCCACTTGTTTCGAATTTCATGTTTTTCGCACTTGTGTCGTAATTAAATGAAAACTATTTTATCTCATTACGAAGACCTAGGATAGCAACGACCTGAGCCCTAACGGAATTCTCTTCCTGACTAACCAGCTCAGAAACAAAACGTCATAATCGTCAAACTTCTCGAACGTACTTACGCCCTTTCGTCGCGAACCGGTAGAACTGGTCTTTGTAACTGCTAGTTAGGCATATAAATGGTTTATTCAAGCGAGTTAGAGGCGACAAAGTTAAAAAAGTTGTCTGTGTGTAATCCGAGTCAACGCGTATGTGACATTTAGGCACTGGTCTCACCGCGAGCTATATTATACTAAGCTATGAACTATGGGCTATAAACACGAACAAAACGTGTCTCTTTTATTTACACGGGAGTGCGTATCTTTTGTTCGTATTTATAGCCGATAGTTCATAGCTTAGTAGCTCGCGGTGAGACCAGTGCCTTAGGCATTGGTCCCACCAAAACTCATAAATCGGCAAATTTAAAAAAATCGTGCGTTTTAACCTTCTCACCATTGTGTACAGTCCATTCATCCTTAGTTGTCTTATCTAGTAAACAACTTCCTAACCTAAAAGTACACGTATTCTGTTGTAAACTGCTGTTTCCTTGATTAAAAATTAAGCAATTTACTAATCACTACGGACGGACTGCACAAATACGGACTCAGGTATTTTGGTATAGGCAAATATGGCAGTTTACAACAGAAAACTTAGTACTTTTAGGTTAGAAACATGTTAGAAAATTATTTACTAGATAAGACAACTAAAGATGAATGGACTTTAGAGCAGAAAATTCTGTCTTAAAAAAATAGGAACAATGGGTCGAAGACTATGTTAATTGTGACGAATTGATTGTTTTAATCAAGCTTTTCAACCGCGTACCTTACTCAGGCCAATCAGCAAGCTAACACGGTACTCGACTGAAAAGCTCTCTATTATAACACGATTGTAAAATAGTACATTTTTGGACGTAAAATGAGCCACTTCTCGCACTAGAGCCTCGAAAAGGCACCAACTGTACTAAAAATACTATTTTCTAATGCAATAATGAAATTGCTTTGATACAGAATTCGTATTAGTACTGTAGTACCTAATTGTTGCTGTAAAGTGTTGAAATCGTATTTTTTGCCTAATAAAAAAAAATCGATTTATTAATGTACCGAATATTGAACATTTTCGAAAATTTTCGAAATTGAATTTAAATATAATATATATGGGGCATTATATGGGTACTTTTGCGCCGGAAACGATAACGAGCGGACCGATGACTATAAGTCAGTAATTTTTTTTAACTATGTTTATAATGTAATGAAAAGTTGATGAATGTAATGTTGTATAATTCTGTCAAAATTATTTTCGTTGTCTTGTTTCATACCACTCTGTCACGCTTTTAGTTCGTGTTTCGACTTAGTATATTGAAAAAATCCGGTGCACTTGTCTTTCTTTTTCACGCTGGATTTTAATCCATACGTGTCCATCCAGCTTGGCTGATTGGGGTATTACCCATGCCTTATTACATATAAAAAAAAATTTAAACATTGGCGGTAAAAAACAAATTGTTAGTTTAGTTAAAATAAAATATTTAAATTTAATAAAAATGGATATGAAGTTGATGGTTTTGAGGAATATATTGGAAGCCAGAGATGTTTTATTTGGAAGGTTTTCGGACACGTTAACCTAAATAGATAAACGTAAAAAGGGGGGGAATTTACAATTTTAATTATTTCTCATCCGAATCTGCCCAAATTTTATAATTTTCTTTAGTTAACTGTGACAAGTAACACGCTAATAGTTTGGACTAATATTTTTTACCAAGCTTCGGCGACTAATAGCTTTATGAGTGTATTTTACAAGTGTAGTTATTTTTATTTGTATTCGAGAAACCAAAACCAAATTAGGTCTAATAATATTAGCTAATATTTATTAGTTGGTAACTACTTAATATCCTAATATTTTATTAGAGTGGCTTCGAGAAACGCAAATTTGTAAACTTGTAAAAAATATTAGCCCATGGACTAATATTACTAGTCTAATAAGGTACGAGAAATAGGCCCCAGGAAGAATGCATTTGTCACCACCCCAACTCTTCCCGCGGGTGTCGTAAGAGTCGACTAAGGGATTGAAGTGTCACTGACCGTTTTACAAGATTGATGATGGGCAGCAGCGTCATCATAGTGAACACATTAACTGCGATCGCCAATCCGCTTGCCCAGCGTGGTAATTATGGGCATATACCTCCTAATGCGTCTATACGCATAGTTAATAGGAGAGGCCTACGTCCAGCAGTGGACTGAGATAGTCTGATGAAGTGAAGTGAAGAACTTTTGTAATATGCAACCAGCTGCAAAACTGTTTCGTAGAAAGAAATCGTCGTAATATAATTTGCATGTGACTCAAGCTGCCACGGAAACAGGTTCGAACCCCGGCAGGTGAATCACCGGTACCGGATTCGGGACCCACATTTAGTATCTTAAACTAGCTTTTGCTCGTCGATTTTACATATTTTTAGTTGTCCGGAATTTTGTATTATGAGCACTGTATCCAATAAAGGTATTGATCCAAGGGGACATAGGTACGTTTCTGATGCGATGGGACATCCAGGGGCCAATAGCAAGTACAAGTTGCAAAACATTATCAAAATTGCGGGAATATACTCGGAAATTTCCGAGAATTTTCATGAGAATTTAAGAGTAACTTCTCATTGAAAATGTTTCCATGAGAACTTATAAAAACTGTTAAAAATTATTGTATTTCACTATTGAGTTAACAAGGCATAAAATGTCCCTTAAAATGCATGTAGATACAACGGTTTTGGCATGATTGAGAATGTTTCCCTGAGAACTTATAAAAATGTGTTATAAATCATTATTTTAAATCGTAAATAAATAAACAAGGCAGTAAATATAACTCATAAGGAATATATCTAGTACGGTCTTGGCTTGATTAGATTATTTGTTAAATTGAGATTCCCGAGAACATTCTCTATCCAAGTTTCGCAACTTATGAAACTTCTCCTCGGTACAATACCACAAAACTTTACAAGCGTACAATTCTACAAAAGTGAAAACTTTTTGTATGGGAATTTATACAATTTTGTTGAATTGTACGCTTGTAAAGTTTTGTGGGACAGGCCACAGATTAAACAACACAATCCACTTGCCATTTACCTCCTAATGCGTCCGTACGCTTTTGCTTAGAGGCCTTTGGCCAGCAGTGGACTGATTTATAGCCTGATTATGTATGTTATATACAGTGTGTGGCCTACAACCAGGGTGAAAATTTAAACGGTACATTAATAAGCTGATCAACAATCATTTCCACATATAGTAATTAAAAAAAAAAACTTTTATTTGTAATTTTTTGTTCATGTATTTTTCATTATTATGGGTTCATTTACTTGAATTAAAAGTTATCAATAACTTATCATTTTTGAATGATTGAAAAATGTAAATTTTTTTTTAAAACCGTAACAAATTAGAGTAAAAATAAAAACAAAATTATTGTTATGACTTCGTACCTGGTATACTATCAAGATGTCTTGCGACTGACAAGCTACGACATCGTGATGCTAAGATCCAGTACTAAAGTTCCATAGCTTTGAATGACAATATCTCCGAACTTAACCACTTTGAAACACCGGGACCTTTACAGGATTACTGCCGATAGTCTAAGGAGTCACTCATTTCATTTTTCTCCCGTGTTAAAGGCCACACACTGTATATTGTAAAGACGAGCCCACACTGCCTACCCCTATGTGACGCAAATCACATGAAAAGGTATGTGTTGTGCAACTACATGATTAGACGAATGCGGGTTCCGTGCCGACTGTTTCACTGAATATCGGTCAAATTCCATTAATATTAATACATAACTTCCGTGAGACTCACTAATACTACTTAGTTATAGTTTTAAAGTCGATAATTGCTTGAAGTACGCCGTTCGTCGGTAAAACACAAAAAAAAAAAAATACTATAGGTAGGTAATATAAGTTGGCGATAAAACTTTTCTATCACCAACTTAAACCTTGAGTTCACATTTTCAGTTAAAATCATCGATATTTTATTAGTGTTAACTTAACGTAAAAATATATCTGCGTACGTGTTTAACGATATGTTTCACAAACGACAAAATGCTATGGAAAGTCAGCCATATTTGTTTACTTTTTTTTCTACTGACAAATAGTATACAGCATGACATCGCTTTAGCTGCCCGTCGAAATAAATGTTAATAAGTTCAAGTATTATTTCCTTTAAACTATAACTTCCTTTTCTCAATCCATGAAGAAGAATTAAATGAGTGTTTCCTCATACCTATAAGTTGAGACTTTTTAAACGAAGCGTGAAGAAGCATCTAGAGGGCCAGGAAGGCAGCGGCAACTGACAGGTACTGCTGGTCTCCTGTTCGTTGCCGCCGCGATTTGGGCTCCACTTTTCACTTACGATCAGGTGGAGTGGAGCCACTTTGTTGTACCAATATATAAAAAAATACATTTACGTATACCTATTGTTTTTGGATGGCCTGTGGTTACAAGACTTTTAAACCACTGTGCGTACAGGGTGTCCTTGTACGCACAGCCATTGGACAAGGCCGTAATGTAAATGTATATTTATACATTAGGGTATTTGAAACCAGGGTCGCGTTTTATAAAGTTACAATTTACAATTTCACTGTTTGCCTCTCTTTCTAGCCAATTAGTGCGTGCGTTAGAGAGGCAAACAGCGAAATTGTAAATTGTAACTTTATAAAACGCGACCCAGTATGCACAGTATCATAATATTAATGACAAATTCAATGTTTTACTTGAAACAACCTGTATGTATCAGTAGCTCCTGAAGCAATATAGTCCTCATAAAATAGTGTGAAACGTTCTTAAACCTTATTGATTTGCTTTTTTATTTATGTCTAATGATTTCGCTGGCTTTTGACTAATGCCATCTTCGCCAAACCTATTCGAATTGACGCTGCCAGTTGCAGTGTCATAATACGTCAGTCCGTCCGTATGTAGTACACGCTATTTACTTTGCTGTCGATTATAGAATCTTTTCATCATTTGTTTTATAAAAAAAAATGAAAATTAACCAAGCCATTTCTAAGTACTAACGTTTTGTTCATTTGTTTAACGCCTAAGGACACGCCATAGGTACCTACGTCACGTCAGGTGGCTTATGATGGTCCCGTTTTATCCATTTATCGTGCTACGCGTCATTTTGGCACTTGTATGCTTTTAGAACGTGAAGACAACGCCCACAAAATCAGTTTTGCTGTCTTTACGTCAAAAAATTTCGGCTGTAACAGTCAAACAATATATTGTTATTCTCGTAATTCTGGTTACGTTAAAAAATGTTAAGTAAATAAAGTTAAAATAAAAATAGCGAGTGATATAATACGGCTTATTTATCTTAAAGGATCATACAAATTATGCTTTAAAAAGGGGATCTACTCTGGGGGATTCTACCGGGATAACCGGGATTCTACCTCCTAATCATAAACAAAGCTAAATAGATAAATGACAATTTAAATTCGAAACTTAAGTTTTACCACATTAGTAACGCTTTTGTGTACTAAATAAATGACTCATTACTTTTAACCGCGACAGTCTGTCAAACAAAGACACAATCTCACTTTCGCATAACTTAAATATTGGTGCCAATTATCTATGTCACTTCTTTTGTTTTTCCTTCTTTCCTGCCGTATCAGAAACACACTCAAATCGACCTTATTCCTTAGCGTTACGATTGATATTCAATTCAAGTGTTTGAAAAGGATTCAAAAATCGAAGCGACCTCGATTGACCGTTACCGTTCTATAAATGTCAATCTTAAAATATGATTTGAAATAAAATATTGAAAAAAAAGCGTTGACTTTCTTCTGGCACAAAATCGTGCAGGTTACATTCCGTACGGGACTGGTCATTTCTCTGACCTACATTCAAACAAGGCGCCGTTGCGATAGATATTTAAGATATTTCAACGATTCAAACACATTTTAGCACTTTTTAATTTAAAAAAATTTAAATTTAACTTTTTTTGCATCTGTGGCAAACTGTGTGGCTGTACTTAAAATATAAAAACAAGTTTAGTTATAGGTGTTTCACTAAAAAAATATGATTACGAATAAATTGCACTAAGGCACCCTCAAAAAACCACTTAAAAGGGTTCTTTATTATACATTCATTGGATTCGTATAAAAATAGAACGCGTTCGACCGACGCCGACGTACCTAAAAAAAGTTTGTGAAACTTTTAAGATTTGCAAATGTCACTGGAAATGCTTGTTTCTATATATGTTGCTTTAAGCGTTCTCGGTTGTGTAGGAAGAGCAATAACCTATGATTGCAGGGCCGTTAGTCCTACAGTCACTGAGCATGGTAAAAAACTGCAAGTCTTTCTAATTATAGTTTCATTTTATACAGTAGCAAACGGTTTATTTTACAAGTAATCCACTTAATTACTACACTGTACACAAGACTAGTAATTACATCTTATAATTACAATTTAAAGCCAATTTAAAGTAGATTGAACGGAATTCCTTAATTTATGTGCGCGGTAAATTAAAGACCGTTAGCAAACTTAGGGTCAGCAACGGTGCATTGAAATCAATTTTATATTCACCTGTTTATCACAATCACGAACTCATTATCACATTTATTGAACTCGATTTACTAAAACTTTGTGTGTGTTATAAAGAACTTTTTTTTGACAGCCGGGAGCGCGCGCGATTGTTTTTTTAAAGTTTTTTTTTAAGCGGGACGCGGGCGTTCGCCGCAAAGCCTTGACCGCGACGCGACTAAGGCCTGACTGAACGGCTCAGTCCGTCGCAAGTTCTTCCTCCGACTTTCCACAATTACTTCTCGCTTCGCTGCACTGATTCTTTAAGCTTTGGTAAAAGGAAAGCTTGTTGCTTGTAAACAAGGTTTTTGAGAAAGTTCTGTTGGGTTTTTGATGGGCAATCCAATTACCGTTTTAGTTTTAAGGTAGTTAGGTTATTACCGGATTAATTTACGACGCTTTTATTTTAACTTTATGTAGTTAACTGTAGCGCGTCGATAATTAAATTAAGTAATATCGATAACTTATCCTGAGTACCTAGTTAATTAAAAATATTGAAAGGTACTTACGTTTTTTTATTATAATTGTAATATATATACTTACAAAGTAAGCGTATGATGACCATATTAATAAAATTAATTGTAGATGGATTTCGGATTTCATGGGGCCTTTTTTCCTAATCGAGTTTGCCCTACTGCATGGTGATTATGGGCATTTACCTCCTAATGCGCATAATAAATGCGCATAAGCTAAAGGTGCATGCAGACCAAAAAACGAGCATTCGCTATTCTAACCCCCTACTCTACGAAATTCAATCGCTACACAAAACGTGATTCGTTGATTTCGTAGAGTGGGTGATAGAATAGCGAATGCTCGTTTGGTCTGAATGCACCTTTAGGAGAGGCCGTTGTCCAGCAGTGGACTATATAGGCTGATGATATATATGATATGTGGTGTTGGTTAACTTAATTACTTAGCTCTTTATGTGCCCGTATTGATAAAAGTCGTAGTTATTTAAAACAGCTGGGCCGATTATGTTCGAAATCATTTTATTTTAAAGTATTCCATAAGAGCATTATTCATGATTTTTTTTTATATTTTTTGAACCTTTTGGATGAAAAGTTAGGACACTTTTTTTTCTTCTTTAGCGGTTATCTCCGAAAATATTGGTTTAAGAAAAAAACTTTCTTTTAGGACCCTTATTCTTTTTTACCTATTCAACGATACCCCACATTATAGGTTTACTGCGAAATAAAAAAACATCCCCACTTTACTAATAGGGGAGGTACCCTAAAAATTTTTTTTTCTACATTTTAATCTACCATTTTGTCGGCTTAATTGATATGTATACTTGTACCAAATTGCAAACTTCTAGCATTAACAGCCAAGGAGCTATGCTGCGGACAGACGGACGGACGGACAGACGGACATGACAAAACTATAAGGGTTCAATTTTTGCCATTTTGACTACGGCACCCTAAAAACGTGATTGATATAATTTTCTCACAGATGCAATTAAATATTAATGTTATTTTCCTTATAATGGGGCTGCAAAATATGACTATTTCCGCTGAGTCTAGTAGAAGAGGTTGGTATTGAAATTTCATATAACTCGTGCAGGCCTAGGCCAGTAAAGTTTTCTTTTTCAATTTCCATTCCACACAAAGTCAAAGTCAAATGATTCTTTATTCAAATTGGAATAGCAACAAACTCTTTTGAAGTCGTCAAAGTTACATTATTACATTCGGTGAAACCGAGTGGCCGAGGGGTACATGCATCAGTCGCGAAAGCTGAGTACGTGGGTTCAATCTCCACCTCGGACGTTAGGTGATCTTGGTCGTTTTTCTTTGGTATATGACATCTAATATTTATAATTTATATAGTATTAAGTAGTGTATTAGGCAGTATTAAGCAGTAGTCACTGGGGAAAAATAAAAATTACAAATCAAAATATTTACCCCCTCATTCATAAACGTTTGTTAACTTAACAAGCCGCTAATAATTGTTTGTCCCTTTCGGCCTTAACAACGTGTCCATAAGAGCAAAAGGGACAAACAATTATTAGCGGCTTGTTAAGTTAACAAACGTTTATGAATAAGGGGGTTAGTTAATAAAATAATGAATAATTTGATTCGTGTTTTCACAATACGTTCTATTTATTTATTATTTATTTAAAAAAAAGCTACACAAGATTCGAGGCTGACTATCAGGGTTCGGATATCTCGTAGCACGGTAAGACGTTAGAGAACCACGGAGTCGATTTTAACATAAAAGTCAACTCAATACACATTATACTCAATCCAGAAGTTGATTAGAAACGAAATAAATATAAATTGAATTTGCCGCGGGAGGTCCAGAACATTGCCAAATTCAATATAAATCTGTTAGATAGACGGGATAGACTACTGTCTCAATTAACTGCTTTAATATAAGCGAACCGGATGGCCAATTATTTTATTCGGTTCGAATTTTGTCTGCAAGCGGTTGTCCGCTCCGGATCTTTGGCCTTAATAATCCGAGTTCTAGGCAAAACCTTGAAGAGAGACGTCAACAAAGAGAGAGAGAGAGATAGAGAGAGAATTTAGAGAGACTATATTTTAAATATAGTTGAATTCAATTCCAAATTATCAATTCAACCATATTTAAAATATAATTCAATTTCAACTATATTTAAAATATAGTTGAATTCAATTCCAAATTATCGAACCATGTGGTGACGGCAGTAAGAATACATTTGTCACCACCCCAACTCTTCCCGCGGGAGTCGTAATAGTCGACTATTTATTTATTTATTTATTTAAAAAAAATAGTTATACAGCATGACAGTATTAAATACTAAATCACTGCAAAACTAAGAACTAAAAACAATACAAAAAATAAAAATATTATACATGATAAACTGTTGAAAGACGTACATCCATCCTCTCACAAAACCTCAGTAATTCCGAACGCACAGCACTCCACCTGCCAGCAAATAAATCGCACTCAGGTGCTGATGCTAAGAGATCATTCAGGAGGGGTAAAGGGCGAACAAGAGGGGATTTTCTGTGAGACACAGTACGCGATATAGGGCCTGCAAATAAACCACGATCACGAGGTCGGAAATTGACTCTGGTCGGAGTTGAAACATAATGGCGCAGTAATTGTGCTACGAGTTCAGGACAGTCAGATTCACCTCGCAAGACGCCACAGACTGTAGTAAGAAGCTTGAAATTACGTCTTACCTCTAAGGAATTAAGGCCTAAACAACCAAGCAAATATTTCGTTGGATAAAGAAAGGGGTAATATCCAAAGCTTTTTTTTTTTTTTTGGACTATGGGATTGAATAGTGTCACTAACCATTCTTTGATTTGATTGATGACGGGCAGCAGCGTCATCATAGTGGACACATTACTGCGATCGCCAATCCGCATGCCCAGCGTGGTGATTATGGGCATTTACCTCCTAATGCGTCTATACGCATAGTTAGTAGGAGAGGCCTACGTACAGCAGTGGACTAGAGAAAGGCTGATGATGTGATATTTTAAATTAAAAAAAAGACTGCCTCACTATGTTGTATATTACGTAAAAAAACACGCAAAAAAATTAGGATGAGTATGAGTATAAGTTGACTTTTATGTTAAAATCGACTCCGTGGTTCTCTAACGTCTTACCGTGCCACGAGATATCCGAACCCTGCTGACTATAGGCATATTATTTATGTACGTAATAAAAGTAATAAACATCGTCCTCAACAGCCTTTTTCAGTCCACAGCTGGACTTAAGCTTCTATTACCTATGTGTTTGGACACATCATCATCATATCAGCCGAATGACGTCCACTGCTGAACATAGGCCTCTCCCAAAGATTTTTAGAATGACCGGTCCTGTGCCACCCGCATCCAGCGGACTCCTACGACCTTCTCCAGGTCATCAGTCCATCTTATGGGGAGCCTACCCACGCTGCGCCTTCCAGTACGTGGCCGCCACTCGAGAACCTTTCCGCCCCAACGGCCATCGGTTCTACACGCAATGTGCCCCGCCCACTGCCACTTAAGTTTAGGGTCATTCGCAGAAAAAGTGTACCTTTTAAGTTTTTTTTGCGATCATGGACTGTAATCATTTTACTCGGCATCGTGCGTAGGTACTTTTCAGTTATGAAACAAAAAAAGTATGTCCCTAATGTCACGAAAATAAATTAAGATTACTCAGCTTAGTTACTCCCATACTAAATGTATGAAACGAAATGTAACGAAACTGATAAAAAAAATCTCAAATTTGTTACAGAATTTTTCATACCTTTAGTATGGGAGTAACTAAACTGAGAAATCTCAATTTACATACTTATTTTCGTGACGTTAACACGTTCGACGCCGGTGACACGCATATGTGACCGAAAAAACTGTACTCCTATGCCAGTGACACACATACGTGATCAAAGTAATATTATTCTTATCCCACTAGCATTAATCAAGTTCTCACTCCCATGCCAGTGGCATAGAAATACGAACGTTTTTGACACAATGCTGTGTCGCCGGCATAGGAGTACAATCTTTTCGGTCACACATGTGTGTCACTGGCATAGGATTTCTATAAGATAATTCCGATCGGCATTGTATAAGCACTTAGTGAAACAGTACCGGAGGCGAACGTGTTAAAAGGTACACTTTTTCTGCAAATGACCCTTTAGCGATTCGGAAAGCTATATCGGTTACTTTTGTTCGGCCGCGGTTGGTCTCATTTCTAATCCGATCTCGCAAAGAGACTCCTAGCAATAGCCCTCTCCATTGCCCTTTGGGTGAGTTTGAGGACACATTAGGAGGTAAATGCCCATAATAATCGCCACGCTATGTAATCCTGGCGATCGCAGTAGTATGTAGGAAAAATAATAATAATAATAAATATCTTGGGACATCTTACACAAATCGACCTAGTCCCACGGTGTTGTGGAGTACCGATCGAGGCGACGATATAATAAATATAATAGATAGATACATATAGATACTTAAATACATACACAGCCATGACCAAGGAACACATATTTGTCATAAATAAATACACAAATAATGCCCTCGCCAGGATTCGAACCCGGAACTTCCGGCTTCGTAGGCAGGTTCACTATCAACTAGGCTACGGAGGCTGACAAGGAGGAATCTTAATCAAACAAAACAAGAGTGCTTCCAAAATTATTTATTTTATTCGTATATAATTTATATATTCATTTATAGTTAAAATCAACCGATGCACACAACATAATACAGTCATACCTATCATACACTTCGGACTATTACCAAAATATGTTTTATGACAACTATCAAAATGACATTTGACAACTTGACAGATCGATGTTGCTACAAGTTACAATTATATGACAAGGGACCTATTTCTCGAAAGCTTGTAACATAAAAGCGGAACTCCTTATCTTATTAACGATGTTAAAAAGAGACTTCCACTTGTATTACAAGTTACAAGCTTTTGAGAAACGGGTAAGGTCGAAAATGATAAATTGAAGTTTCCTAATGCTTATAATAATGTTATTCGAGTGGTAAGACTGTTTTTGATACTTGACATTGAGTCAAATCTTGAATCAAATGTCCTAACTTAGCAAGCCGATACGCGATACTATAATAGTACATTACGACACAAGTGCGAAATACATGAAATTCGAAACTAGTGGCAATGTTTTAAAACACGACCGAAGGGAGTGTTTCAAATCGACAACAATTACGAATTTCCTTTTTGCACGTGTCTCGTACGACGTTTTTTGTACAGATGGCCCTCCAAAGTTTTGGGCCTAACGTAAAATGAGCCACTTCTCGCACTAGCGCATAAAAAAGGCACCATCTGTACTAAAAATATAATTAAACGGTTAAACTCACGTGTATTTAGTCATTACGACAGACATGTTTCGGAGAGCCTAGGTCTCCATTATCAAGTACTGAAGTTAGTTATTTGTAGTTTTAAATTCAATTATCGACATGTCTATGTATGTATAAGACTAAGTGACTAACAAATACTTATTGGCTTGCAAGTTAGGAGACCTCTAAGGGACTTAGTAGTTAGACCCAATTTTCGACACCATTGTCATTAGGATTACAAATGTCGATTAATGGAACTTGGGCATTGCGGTATCTACGATAGTTAACCAATTCAATTCTTAGGCACTGGAACCTTATCGCTTTCGATAAATATTAGGTATGTTCGCCAGAGGGACAGAATATGAATTGTTTAATTGCGACATGGATCTATAATTGCCTCTGAACTAAATTGATCGAACCCGAGTTATAGAATATTTTATAGCATTATGAGCTTTATTTTTAAGACACAAGGCACAAAATCCTATAAAAGGTTCTAGATTTGTTTTCATAAAATTGTGACTTTAGTTCGACACAACTCAAAGATATTTTTACCACTTAAGTAAATTCATTTTCTTGGCACATTTACATATATTTTTTTAATTTTGCTGTAAACATCTTTGAGTAAATGTGACAGCATTTTTCGTATTTAACCAAGATTATTTTCAAATAAAATAAAATAACACTGGTTTATAATTATGAATACTTATTCACAAATTATTTATGAACTACGACCGCAAATGATATGGACTACTTTATTACAATCCCATACATGTCTCATACAAACGGTCAGATATTCTTTGCGTAAGTACAAAATTTCGACCAACTCATCAATAAAGGAAACGTAAATAAATAACTTATAAAAATAAATTTAAAATAACTCAAAATGACTATTAGTTGCGATTTTTACACAAAAATGTGACGTTGGAACGAAATAAGTGCCTTTAATAAGGAAGCATCTATCTCGACTAAAATAAGTTTGAAAGAAAGAGAAGGATGCTTATACCGATTAGACTAGTGAGCGCGTCTAGGCCGCAAATAAAAAAAAAATACAGCAAAATGAGTCAAATTTTTAGCAAAATTGTCACGATTTTGATAAAGCGTTTAAAAAATCCTCAATGTGAGAACAATAGGTACACTTAGACAGAAAAATGGTTAAAAAGCTTGAAAAATAAATATAATGAACTCTATTAGTAGAAAAAGTAGTACATTTCACTATAAGTTCAAAATTATAAATCCTAAATAAATAAAAAAAACATATTGAGAATATATTGACTAGCAGATTCATATAGTTAAAAGCTCAAATACTAAAACCGGTTTATTAAAGAAAAATTAGAAAATCCTGAAAAAATATCCCACATAGTTGTATTTCTGTTACATGTCAAAATAAATCACCCTACTAGTCAATATAATATCAATATCGATTTAAATAAGAATCGGATAGTTACAGTCAATTTGCAAAACCGTCATCGTTCCGTCACTGACAGATTCTGTCAACAGTTAGGCCCTTGCCGTCACTGCCGCGGGGAACTGTCAAACTGAAAATCAGAAGCTTATTGTCATTATGATATAAAACATATTTAATGTCTACAAGTAAAAAAATAACACTTTTTAAGGTACTACTTAATGCGTCTAAGTATTGCCAGAATTTTACAGATCGACTCAAATGTAATAACAAAACTTGAATAGTTTTCGTGAGACATTTATACTTTCAGCAAAATGTCCTGTGTATAGATACTTCAAAAGAAAATTATTAAAAAATGGCCGCCATTCTAAATTTCCATACTTTTAATCCGTTGCGTTCAAACTCAAAACTCAAAAGTTTATTATCTATGACAGTTCCACCGCAGATCGATGGCAACTAAATTATATTCCCATTATCCTATCCCTATTCTAGTAATTAATGCCGCCTACAGCGAAATTTGAAATAGACAACTTTTACTTTTTAATTTTACTTTTTTACACATTCATTAACATTTACACCTCCCTAAGAGACTGGCCACCGAGAACTTTATTCAAATTTCAATCCAACGTACTTATTCAAAAAAAGAATACCCAACAAGGTACAATACTGGTTCGATGCTAAGCGCAAAATAACTTCGAACGACATTCAATACTCTATCTTCTCTATGCTTAAAAATAGAACTCTATTTAATACTTCTCTTATGATATTATTAGTCACTACTATGTACAGTCAACTAAATATTTAAATACACTCAACAACGATCATATGTGCGTTGCTTAATAGATTAATCACATTATTCCCTCTTTATGAGATTCGGCGGTCCATACAAATTCGTGACCTATTTGTACAGTCAGGGCATACATACATACATATACACAATTACACCTCATGTTATTGAAATAAAGAAGGTATTGTTATAATAATTGTATACTTATTTATGCCCGCGACTGTATAGAATCCAATTTAGTTTGGAATGTTTCTCGTCTTTGTAAGAAATAAGGTCATTGAACGATTTTGTCGAAAATATTGTCCAGAATTTTTTTATCTGAATTAAAAAATAAAGTTTAATCGCTTGTAGGGTACCATGTAAAAATCGTTATGTTAAGTTCAATGACCTTTTTACATTAATTTACAATCGTTGGCAGAACAGATTTCTCTGTCATTCTCAAAATATAGTTCTGTGGCACTAGTGAAAAAGTACACCTCCCTGTGGCTCGTCAAAATAGTACATTAAGAGACAAGTGCAAAAAACTTGAAATCCGAAACGTTTTAAAACACGACCGAAGGGAGTGTTTCCATGTTGAGTTGTTTTTGTTTGTCAATAGTTAACAACAAAAGGTCGATGACCCCACAGGGTGATAGTGATTTATATCTGCGTCCAACGCGTTTCAAAGAACTCCCTTATGTTGAATCACAATTATATTAGTGCTTGCAGCATATTTTTTTACAAACCAATCCTGAGTAAAGTTGTCACTCTAACTAACAACAAAAGGTTAATGACCCCACAGGGTGTTAGTGACTTATATCTGAGTTCAACGCTTATCAAATAATTGCCGCATGTAGTGGCCGGCGCGACCAACCGCTACAATTTGTGTCACATGTTTTCGATATGTCACGTCTATGTCACATTACTGTCAATCATACATTGTATTTCCACAATTGGCAATATTATCAACTTGATTGGGCAATATTTCCCAGAAATACTAATTATTTCCACGCAGTTATTCACAATAATGTTACTAGAGCTTGCAGCATAGTCACGTGACCAGCAACAAAAGGTCAATGACCCCACATGGTGGAGACTTATATCTGAATACGTTGTATTGCCACAATAATTGTCTAATTATTATTACACGTTGTATTGGCAATATTAACTTGGCTATATTTCCCGGAAAGTCGCAGTGACTTATATCTGCGTCCAACGAGTATCAAAGAATTCCCTGTTGTGGCTGGCGCGACGGACCGGTACAATTTGTGTCTCTTATTTTGGATATGCCACGAAATTGTCAATTATCTTGTAATACGTTTTATTGCCACAATAATTGTTTAACCATTTGAACCATATGGTGACGGAAGTACATAAGCACTCCAAATGCCTGGGATTCGACGGGTTAATTGTTATTATACGTTGTATTGGCAATATTAACTTGGCAATATTTCCCGGAAAGTCTTAGTGACTTATATCTGCGTCCAATGAGTGTCAAAGAATGCACTACCTATGCACTTTTTATCGTCTAAGCAACGCGACTAATAACAGGTCAATGACCCCATAGGATAGTGACTTATATCTGCGTCCAGCGAGTATCAAAGAACTCCCTCATGTTGTGTCCGGCTCGTCCGACCGGGCTGTCGTCTTCGTTGAACACTTCGCAGTTACTGAACATTAGGCGGACGTCGGATGCGAATTCTTCCTTGCATTTGTACCTGTGGGATAAATGTTATAAATTAATTTTCGAAGAAGATATTGACGTTTATAATAGAGTCTGGCTAATGAAATATTGCCCCAACGTTTGGCGGGAAATTCAAAAAATCTGTGGCTGGTCTATCCAGCCCTAACAATCAAACCAGCCAGCCCTAACGATATATGAAATATTGCCCCAACTTTTGGCAGGAAATTCAAAAAATCTATGGCTGGGCTATCCAGCCCTTGATTTTTTGAATTTTCCGCCAAAAGTTGGGGCAATAGTTCATTAGCCAGAGTCTAGCACGGTTGTGTTCTGATACTTAATACGTAATTTGCTGGTAGGACCTCGTGCAGGGTCCGCCCGGATAGCTACCACCGTCTTACCCGTTAACCTGCCGCTAAATAGCAGTGTTTGCGCTGCTGTGTTTCGGTTTGGGGGTAAGATAGCCGGTGTAATTTCTGGCATAGAGGTAATCCATCTAAGTAATCAGGGTAGGCAGCGCATACGCGATTTTTTGGTTTTCCATCAGGTAGCGGGCCAGCAAGGCGGTGGCAACTAACAGGTTACTGATTGTCTCCTGTTCGTTGCCGCCGCGATTTGGGCTCTACTTTTCACTTACGATCAGGTAGAGTGTAGCCACTTTGTTGTGCCAACATTATTATTATTGGGTCGGCAACGCGCATGTGACACCCTGAGGTTGCAGGCGCCCATAGGCTACGGTGACTGCTTTCCATCAGGCGGGCCGTATGCTTGTTTGCCACCGAAGTGGTATTAAAAAAAAAAAAAAGGTAGGCTGAGAGTTCAGTTGTCAACCTTCGTTATAAAAAAAAACGTACTGCTTCAAACCCATTACCAAGTGATTTTCATTCGTACCAGTAACTTTGCTGTCCAGTTTTAGAGTTCAATCATCAGTTCGACGACCGTTTTCTAGTCGTGATCCATTACAAAATCAATATATGTTTTTAATATGGTTGTTTGTTTTTCTAAATGAATAAACAAAATAAACCTTTAAAAACAAAATATTTTATGTTCAGTATCCATGAATCTGACAGGTGTTTGGGTGTCACGCCTACGGAGCGCCACCTGGTGGCAGAAAAAAATATCGAAAACACACATTTGTAAGGTCCGACCGAGATCTCGGTATTCTCGGCCAAAAATCGAGCCGAGATATCCCTCTCGGCTCTCGGCCAAAAATGGCCGGGACTCTCGGCCGTAGCCGAGATTCGTAATGAGCTGTAATTGACGAGCTTGACGCCATCTCGCGAACTTGCTGCGATTTTATTGGTGTCATACTGACATGAACCGACTTCAATTTCACTTTAAAATGAACGGAAAAAATAATTTAGAGTAAGCTACCCCAATCATACTATCGATAAAAATACCTAAAATTCGAATACCGGTTTTTGGGGTACCTACATTAAAAAATTCAACAAAAAAGATCCAAAAAAAATGCTATATTTAGTTTGACGTTGGACTTACTATAGGTATTTGCTAGGGACTTTTATGTAATTTATTCTTCTTTTATCCTTTCTACCAAGTCTCGGTCTCGGTCTCGGCCGAGAATCAAATTTATTCTCGGTCTCGGTCTCGGCCGAGACTAAAATATGGGTTTCGGTCGGACCTTACTCATTTGAAGTAACCTGTGATTAATTTGGCCCTAACAAATACAAGGCGATACTAACGTGTTGTCAGTCAGTTTCCTCTTAATCGTGGAGAGGTCCATGGGACACTTGATGACCTTCTTGTATTGAGGGAACAGTTTCGTGTTCACCGGGAGCAGGAACGGCCAGGCGTGCTCATGACATTCCATCTCGTATAGCAGGTTTCTGGTCAACAAATACATATTTTAGTCCCACAATATCGTAACAGGTGTGCTTACCATAGAAAAAATTTACTGCGAAATACTGGTTGTCACGGGACTCGAACCTTCCGTCGATCATAGCGAAATTGACAACATTTCGTATTTTTAGCCCTAGTTTTTATTGTCTGTTTTGAAAAAATATGTATATATTCTGTTTTTTTCAAAAATATTGCTATTTTAATCCCACAATGTCGTAACAGATGTGCTTACCATAGAAAAAATCAATTGCGAAAGACTCTGGTTGTCACGGGATTGGAACCCGCTTCCTCTGGATTGCCGGTCCAACGTGCTTCCAATTACACCAGACGACCTTCCGTCGATCACAGCGAATTTAGTCAATGGTATTGTGAAGCTAATCACTAGCGACATCTATACTTAATGTTTCGAAGGTACTACAACCTTAAGCCACTCAAAGACGTACCACAATCGTCCGCAAACTCGACAACTCTCCGTTGCGTTGAATTTGCTATAGAGGGATTGCTATTTTAGTGCGAAAATCCCTTTTTATTACTACTTCGAGCAAAAAGAGCGTAAGTTACAAACGTCAAAAATCGGCTAAATGACGTCACAAGTGATGTTCCATACACGTAAGAAAACTACGAAAAACGGTAACAAGTGTCAAATGTCACTGCCAAACACCAGTGACATTCCAAACATAAGATTTTTTTGGTTATAGTGGCAGCTCTGAATCAGCTATGTGACGTCACTTCCCCTTAAACTATTTTTAAGATTTTTAACAAAAATATTACGGAAAAAAAATTAAAAAATATATTTTTGTGATCTACATGCATATCTCGAAATGGTTTTTGATTTAGGGACATCGAAAATTTTGAAACGTTGACAATTGTATTGTGAATCTAATCACTAGCGACATCTGTTATTGCACAATTTAACAAAAAAAGGTACGAATGGGGAACTTAATGCCTACTTGCAAAACTGTAGTTCCTTCTGTAATTCCTTCTGCAATTTCTTCACATTGTGCTTCTCTTTCTTCGCGCGAGACAGCAAAGGCACGTTCTCTGCATCCGGTTCAATGCCTGAAAGGTAAATATGTATGAAATGTAACTCTTCTGAAATCATAAGGTTATTCCCACCTGTTACCACCAATCTGACACCAGTGGTAAACAACTGGGAATTTTATTCCACCTGTTACCAGTGGGAACAACTGGAAATTAAAATTCTTGTAATTGCTTTTTCCCAGTAAATACCACCAGTGGCCTATTTCACCATAATTACAAGTGTGACAATTGTAAAATATCACTGTTACTGACGTGACAGGCCTCCGTAGGCTACAGATGCCGCTTACTATCATACGGTCCATGTGCTTGTGTGCCACCAACATAAAATTATTACTAATAACGTTATTAAATTGTTAATTTTATTTTCCGAAACCCGTGACAATTGTCGCAAGGTTTAGTACAATTCTCATTCAATCTTGACATAAGGTTCGACATATGTCGGAATTTCGCTACAATTGTCGTGTTTTTTGTGACAATTGTAATTTTGCTTCGCAAAAAAAGTAGTTATTTACTGATGATTTATTAAACTTCCTGGGCCGTATTTTATGTTAGTGGCAAACAAACGCACGGCCCTTCCGATGGTAAGCGGTAACTGTAGCCTATAGACGCCCCGATTGGAGAAACAGTAAATTTACAATTGTAGCACTTGTCAAGGTGGTGAAATTGGGGCCAGATATTTTAGTGGTAACAAATGGGGAAAATATTCTTTTTTATATTTTATTTTACCACTATGTTGGTGTTTAAATATTTATCAAACGGGTTACTCACGTAATTTAAGTCGGTGTTACGTATACCTGTACTACCAAATTTCAAATACTAACGGCTACTGAACTATGCTGCGGACAGACAGGCGGACAGACGGGTGTGGCGAAACTATAAGAGTTCCTAGTTTACTACGGAACCCTAAAACCGGCTATTAAACTTGTGACCTTGTGCCTTCCTTGAACGTCAAAATATAGTTTAAATTTTAGCGGCACGGGATGCCCGATTTTGGCTCCACAACAGACGAAAGGCTCTTTTTAACCGATTACAAAATAGTACATTACGACACAAGTGCGAAAAAAATGAAATTCGAAACGAGTGGCGATGTATTACATCAACACGAGTTACGAATTTCGTTTTTGCACGTGTCTCGTACGACGTTTTTTAGTACAGATGGCCCTCCGAAGTTTTGGACCTGACATAAAATGACCCAATTCTCGCACTAGCGCCTAAAAAGTACACCATCTGTACTAAAAAAGGAGATTTTTTTTGTCGTATATATGTTACCCGATATCTCCGAGAATCGTAAACCGATTTCTTTTTTGTGATCGAACGTGTATAACCCTGAGATGGTCCCGTTGGCACAAGCTGCGGTCTGATGATGGGATCTTGGAGAAATCGAGGGATCTCTTCAAATGTTATAGGTACATGTATGGCGCTTTTGGTAATTTTCATTAATTTAGAAGAATTTGCATTCAGTAAGTAGGATTTGAGGAAACCAATGATGGAAACAAATCAGGGATCTTGGAGTAATCTGTTGAAGTTGGTCTTTTAAACTTTTAATTTGGTGATCATTAATTCTAGTGCTCGGCTGCTATGAAGTCAATCCTGACACCTGTCATTTCAATACATTATGTGCTACGAACAAACAAAACATGGAAGCCGCACGCCATACTAAATTGCCTTTCAAAAACGGTCCTGAATTTTAGTTGACAAGTGTCATCCCCTCTTCAATGTATCACGGTAATGAATTTCAATATCAACCTATAAAAACATTAACCATCATTTAAAAATAGTTGTGATTGGTCTGTCAAAGTTTTGATTGGATATTTGTATAAACAATTGTCAAAGATGTTGCGCCGAATTATGCGCGGTGTTTAGAAAAGCGCTAAGTCCTGCCCATCTTGGCACAACTGAACAATTGTGTTTGGGGACATTTTTGTGCTGGCGTTAGAAGTCCATGTTATACAAGGTCGCAGATTATGTGTCAAAAACTGACATTGTTGACTGATAATGTATGTAACTGACAGCTGTCAGGATCGACAAATTGCGCGAACAAACTGCGAATCACGAACGAAATGTTGCCTCTCTTTCGCACTCGTGAATTCGTACATAAGTGTGACAGCGAGGAAACACTTCGTCAGCGGTTGAGCCTCTGTAGTCAGAATTTATGTTATTTTTCATCACACTTGCTGTCTAAGCGCGCCATTGTTTGCGCGCGCAGCGGGAGTAATAGAAAAGTGAAATTCCCTAGGGAGTTATAGAAATGTCAGTACGTCATTTAATAATGTTATTTCTTAAAACTTATTTTTTTGACGGCAAGTGTAATGAAAAACATCGTATGCATCACGGTCGGTAAGCGGAATACTAACTCGAGTCATAAAAGCCCTCCGCCTAACGGCGTCGGGCTTCTAACACTCTCGTTAGTAATTCCGTACTTACCTGAGCAATTCTTTTTATTTTTGCCACTAAAATGAAATATGAAATTTTCGGTAAATTTTATACTATTTCTACTTAGAATCACAAGCCGATTCCATTTCCGTCGAAAAAAAAAGTGTCCCATGATTTTTTTTCCAATTGCGTTACTATTTTCCATACACCTTCTATGGCGGTAACACAAGAGGATATTCGAAATATGTATGAAATTGGGACAGTTTTTTTTTCGCCGGAAATGGAATCAGCTCGT
Organism: Thaumatotibia leucotreta; assembly: GCA_025490895.1. Taxonomy (NCBI): domain Eukaryota; kingdom Metazoa; phylum Arthropoda; class Insecta; order Lepidoptera; family Tortricidae; genus Thaumatotibia; species Thaumatotibia leucotreta. The sequence continues at coordinate 21,887 of JALPQI010005547.1, forward strand.
GATTCTGAGCAGAAATAGTATAAAATTTACTCAAATTTTCATATTTCATTTTAGTGGCAAAAATAAAAAGAATTGCCCACCTCCCTTGATGCACAATGTAGTATTTTTATGATTTGTGCAATAAAGTGTTTAACTAATTGAACAGTTACCGTCAACGGCGTCGGCGTCATGTATCGCGCCGTTCCCGCCGACGTAGTGCAGCGCGCGCCGTTTTTCCGGCGGCGGCGAGTCTGAAGGCAGATCCGGCGGCACTGGGGTAATAATAGTACATTACTATACAGGGCATTGATTTAGAATATACAGGGTGTTTTTTTTTCGACCGTTCAAATTCTACGTAGTGAATGTGTAGGTCATACTGACCAACTTTTACTATGGGGACAAAGTCGAAATCGCGAAAAAAAAATCAGCTGTTTCATACATTTCGGCCGGCGTAATGCCGCCAATTTGTATGAAACAGCTGATTTTTTTTTCGCGATTTCGACGTTGTCCCCATAGTAAAAGTTGGTGAGTATGACCTACACATTCACTACGTAGAATTTGAACGGTCGAAAAAAAAAACACCCTGTATAAGTGGATCCCCAAACAACTCAAAAAAATGGCCCCAAAAAATGGACTGCAGAAGTAAATATTGCGGTCTTTTTGCTCCGCTATTCAGTTCTGACAGTTGATATTTGGTCACCTTACGGTATAGCATCATTATTCCTTAAACATAAAAAGTTTCTACTATTTTGCGGTGTTGTTCGCAAATTTGACACTTATTGCTCACTTCACAAAGTTTTTTATTCTTTGAGTTTTTTTTATTATAGTTTATTGTAAGTGAGCGTTATTAGCTTCAACTGAAACATGATAGAAATGACTTTTAGTGCCACTTTTCTTGGTTTATTTGTTTGGCTCTGTGCGTCCATTTATTATTTAATGTCATTGATACAGGGTGGCTGGTAAGTAGACCGACAAACTTGAAAGCTGTATTCCTGAACACATTTTGAGGCTACAATGTTATATGAACTTTTCTGGATTCGGCTTAGTTTAAGAGATAATGACATGTTATTCAAAAAACTATTTTCATCACAAGTCATTGAAAAATGCCTGCACGATTAAAATTCTTACACTAGTAATTTTCATCTCGACATACACACTGATTAAAGTTAGAGAAAATGAGGAAAATGTTTCAGAAAAATGTTCAACAAAAAAAATTTACAAAAACCCTGAAAAAAAAAATCTTTCCCTACAATTTATTACTGGTCATGTACAAAAATCAAAATATCATAAAACGGAATTAAAAAAAATTTTTTTTTCGATAATCAAATGACATGTCACATTTTTTTTTACTTCTTTTGTCATCAAAAATGCATTGGTAAAGTCTGCCGGTATACTCATTACCACCCTGTAGAGGTCGGGACGAAAGGAGTTGCCGGCCCAAGACATATAGACGGCCGAGCGAAGCGAGGTCGGATAGGTCTGAGGCGGGCAACCTGATATTTCTGGCCAAGGTATGTATAGCGCTTTTCTCAAACATGCAATGAAATAAACAACAAAAACGCCAACGTTTTCTTTTTTATTTGCATAGTATTGCATAGTGGCAGAAGTTCATGATGCGTGTGCCACCAATTTATGTGGAATGGAATTATAAAGAGCACTTTGCCAGCTTAGATAAGCTTAGGCAAGATTTGTATTAAATTCCATTAACGACCTCTTGTCCTAGTCGCACCTGAAACGTCATACTTTGCAGCCTATTATAAGGAACATAACAACAATATTTCATTGCTTGTTTGAGAAAAGATTTTAGCCAAGCATTCTGGACGTCAATATAAGTAATAGTACATTAATATAGAGAACGGGAAACGAATGGTTACAGGCAAAGTAGATATATCTCAGATAGAGGTACGCGGACTGTAACTTTGTTTCTCGCCGAGATTTGTATAATCCTTTTCTCAAACTTGTAATGAAATCAAAAATCGAAAGTAATTTTCACAGTACACAAACAAATAAGTCAAAGAACGAAACGAATCTACAAAATAATAAAATAACAACTTAACGTCAAAATTTTTTTTACTATTTGATATAACCCGGTGACATTGACATTAGTTCCTTTTTTTACGGTGAAATGCCAAGATGTTGTGTCACTTTACAAGGTACTTCCGGTAATTAACTTTTTAACGCAGGTTCCTTCCGGTACTTTGCAGTCTTAGGATTGCAAATTAGTTATGAAATGCCTTTACATATCAAGTTCAATCATCGAATTAGCGAGATGGTGGATGGCTTCCTGGTTTAATTTGACGTACGTAATGCCAACATTTGGCCGTGTGGTGACGGCAGAAAGAATACATTTGTCACCACCCCAACTCCTCCTGCGGGTGTCGTAAGAGTTGACTAAGGGATTGAAGTGTCACTGACCATTTTTGATAACGATTGACGATGGGCAGCAGCGTCATCACTGTAGACACATTACTGCGATCGCCTATCCGCTTGCCCAGCGTGGCGATTATGGGCATTTACCTCCTAATGCGTCTATACGCATAGTTTAATAGGAGAGGCCTTCGTCCAGCAATGGACTATCATAGGTTGATGATGATGATGATGAATGCCATCATTTCATTGCAAGTTTGGGACGAAATATTTTGACTACTTCTATGTGCTATCTACCTACTAATAGTATCGTATGCGCGTACCTAGTACCCTGTAATTATTCTTTGCTGGACTATAAAGCTGTATATAAGGTCCTAATTTATTAGTTGTAGATATTTTAACACATGATACTTTACATTAAAATAATTAACTTTAAATATAAACTAAGAAATCTTTTCATGTAATTTTTTTGATTTCATTTTCCTAACAAAAAAATTAATTATAATTTCGTCATAAAAAATCATCATGTGCATTATCACATGTCACAATAACACTGTCTGTCATGCCATCAAACGACACAATCCAACAGAAAATAACATGACTCAAGTACTTAATTTATCGACGTGAAGTGGCCAGTTCCAGTTAAGTGGTACGTAAAAGAGGTACTAGAATCTTTTCAATGAGTTTTCATTTAATAATTACATAAACAGGGTGTTTTCACGTAGCAAATTTGTTTTTCCGTTTTCTCCAAAAAACATCGTAAAAACAATAATGTTTCACGGTTTAATATACTCCAGAGACCGAGTACTATCACCTGTGAAAATATCTGCATCTAATAAACATACCAGCAGTGTTATTTATTCACTAAGGAAACCGCCTTGCTGTCAGCGCTGTGTCAGCACTGCGGCAGGGTCGAGCCTAAAAATGGTATTCACTAATGTACTTTAAACGACACTAGCGCTCGGCGACGAATGCGGCGTGAGCTGGAACTACATTGCGTCGAGAGTTTGACGTTTAATGTATGAACTTCGTATTCTCTAACGAAAAACAGCGACGAACTCGCCCACAACCTCGCTCACAGCCTCGATTCCTAATGTCAAATCAAACAGCTAGGATTTTAGACAAGGCTGTCTCGATGTCGAGCTCGTTGACGAACGCAGCGTCGAATGTGTCAATAAGAGAATAGCATAGCTGGGATAACTGAGGGCAAGTTATAGGGATTTGATATCGATTAAAAATATGTCGATATAATTATAATAAAAGATGTGCTTATTGAACATTCTTGATTACAGTACAGAGGTTCGATGTCATATCTGATATTGGACCTCTTGTATGCAGATGTCATTTTAATCAAAATGACAATTTAAATACCTATTGATATTTTCATATTAATTGTATATTTTGAAAACTATTTTAGAATAAACGCGTAACTACCCGTTTAAATTATTTTTTTATAGAATAATAATAGAAGAGTAATATTTATTTATGCGGATTGCGGAATAACATTTTGATGTTGTCATTCACAGTAACATCGATATATTTTTAGTCGATAAAACATTTTGCCACATCACTTTCGTATAAATGCCCCGAGTTATCCCAGGTATGCTAATAAATTAGGACCTTATATTCACGAGTTTGAGTCCCACACCGAAGAACGAGATCCATATAAGTACCTGTACATTGCCCGTACAAGCCGAAAGTGCGCCCTCTATAATGAAACGAACTATTCTTCAGTTGCAATCCGTGTAAATTATAAAAATAAAATAAACTTATACAGTCTAAGGTAACAAACGATAACGCCATCTAACTGGAAGGCAGCGCCATCTCTCGGAGATTTAGGAACAATAAATATAACTAAAAGGTAAACAAACGATAGCGTCATCTAAATGGAAGACAGCGCCATCTGTTGGACTACTAGAGATGCAACAGTACCCATACCTGGAGGGGGAGGCGGGGGCTGGTCGGGCTCGGGTTCTGGTGGCGCCACGTCGCAACTTGTCTCTTCTGCCAGCGTCGACGTTGATGCGTGCGACGGGGCAGGACTGACAACAAAAACGTTTCAGTTATAGTCAGTGATCGGTTTTTTGGATTCTCCCGACCTCCCTCCTATAGTAACTTGAAAAATAAACTTTAACCCCCTTATTCATAAACGTTTGTTAATTTATCAAGCCGCTAACAATTGTTTGTCCCTTTCGGTCTTAACAATGTGTCCGTAAGAGCAAAAGGGACAAACAATTATTAGCGGCTTGTTAAGTTAGCAAACGTTTATGAATACAGATGTAGTGAGAAATGACTTGCCTTCGGAAACGTTCGTCAACGTCATGCTGTTTCAGTCTATCTCACTGAGACTGACAGTAATAGCTGTCATGCTACTTCAGTCAGACTCGGTGACACTGCCTGAAACAGCATGTGTTTACGAACGTTTCCGAAGGCAAGTAATTTCTCACTACACCTGTAAAGGGGGTAAATCTGTCATTTATGTACCTACAGTTCGTGAGCAATTAAAAAACCTTCGGATTTTAGAAGACTTCGGTTAGCGGCGGTAACTTACGAAGGTGATACTGCTTTTCTGCTTTCGGGACAATTCATGAAACTTTTTAAAATTACCGTATAAAGTTAAGAAGACAATTAGCATCGATTAAAAATAAGCCTTATTTTTATAGCACTATGCTTATATTGCGATTACACTTTTTGTCATTATTTAATTAATATGGAATCTTTGTTTGAAATACTTTCTGAAATACAATAATTAGAAACAGAATAAAATAGCTGAAATAGGTAGAATCCGTCAACCAAACTAATTGACACTGTCATTTTGTATTACACGATTATGCCCGATTTTATCCGAAATACGAAGGTTTTTTTAAGAGCTCATGGACTGTAAGGGTGAGGCTCCACTGATGCGGAGCGGAGCGAAGCTATGCAAATTTGCAAAATTGACCAATTACATTCTTCAAATTCAAAATTCGAAACACTGTGATGCGGTCTCATTGGCCGAACTCCCACAGATCCGCTCCGCTCCGCTCCGCGTTAATGGAGCCGCACCCTAATAAGGGTCGCTGAGAATGCCAATTCCGTATTCTTAACTATTCTTATTCTTATAGTCATATATAATTTAACTAGCGACCCACCCCGAATTCTCACGGATTTGAACCCTTGATATTTTGATATATGATTGACAACATTTCATATTTTTTAGTGCTAGTTTTTATTGTAATAATAATAATAATGAGCCGCCTACACCGGTGTTGCCCCTGGCTGTCTCTTGTGACGGCATTTACGGGGGCCCATCTAGTCGGCGGCGAGTCACCGCCTGCCTCGATAGCAAAGAGAAATCATTGTTATGGCAGGTGTCCGGACCTCTTTTCTATAGTTCCATCTCTGATCCATCCATCCTCCATCACCATAGCCCATTAGTCTTTTCCATTCCTTCTCAATAGTCTCTAATACGCCTGCTGGGACCGGTTCACGGATATCTATTTTTGTGCCCGTGAATGGGTTGCAGCAGGTGTAAAACACAGCAAATTTCTCCAAAGGGCCTCTACGTGTTGGATCTGTATCCCCGCGCAAGCCTATCAAAAGACCGGGATTTATAGGCCCGTGATGAAAGAGAGATACAAATAATAATAATAATAATAATATAATTTATTTGCTTAAATATGGTACATAAGTTGGACAAAATACAAATAAACAATAGGTATCACATATTTAGCCAAGAGTGGCATGCAAATATCAGTCTGACTGAAGTTTTAACTATTTACATTATGCACATTTCAATAAATTATTAGCACAGTTTACAATTATAAATAAAATTAATACACAACAATACAATTATAGATTAAATTAATACATTTATAAATTAATTTAAAGATGTCTAAATTCAATGACTAATTACAATTGCAAAATTAATTATTAAACATATTATTCGTCCAAAAATTCTTTAATATTGTAATATTGTTTATCAATTAGCCATTTTTTTAACTTATTCATAAATAGTGAGCCTTGTAGCTTACGTAGTTCTTCTGGTAATTTATTATACACAATGATGCTCATGCCATAACAGTTATTTTTAAATAAAGCAGAAGAACATGATGGCATTTGCAATTTACTCTCGTCTTTTCGCCTCAGACGTTGATTGCGATTGGCTGTTGTATATGAGGAGAGTTCTTTCCGTACATAACACGCTAATTCAAAAATGTATATGCCAGTTAATGTTAGCAATCCTAGTTTTTGAAACAAGGGGCTACAAGAGGCCCGAGGTCCGTAGCCACATACTGCTCTTACACATTTTTTCTGTATAAGAAAAACTTTAACAAAATCTGTTGAATTACCCCAAATCAGAATACCATATTTTAAGACTGACGTTACATATCCATGATATGCGAGCAATGCTGTACTTTCCCCGGCAACCGATCGCAATTGTTTGAGAGCAAATACAAATTTTCCTAGTTTATCACATACAACTTTAATGTGCGCTTTCCAGGAACAATATTCGTCTAACGTAATGCCTAGAAATTTCGTTTCATTTACACGTTCAATTTCTTCTCCTTGACATAATATTTTAAAGTTTACTTTTGGTGTCTTGTAGTTATGAAATTGGACGTAGCAAGTTTTAGAGACATTGATATTTAAATTATTTTTATTTAACCACATAGCAATTGATGTTACGGTATCATTTATGTTATCCTTATATGACTCTGTATTATCTTGGTCTGGTATTATAACAGCTATGTCATCAGCAAAGAGTGACATAGGATAACGAGTCTCTTTTGGAAGATCGTTGATATAGACAAGGAATAAGAGGGGTCCCAGCACGCTCCCTTGTGGGACTCCACTTTGGTTTTGTCTATATGTTGACCTGTGAACTGTAACTTCATCAATATCGTTGATCCTATCTATTTCAACACACTGTATTCTGTTGTTTAGGTAACTTTTGATCCATTTCAGAGCATTGCCTCTTATGCCATAGCATTCACATTTGCGAAGCAATATTGCGTGGTTCACAAAGTCAAAAGCCTTGGACATGTCAAAGAAGGTCGCTACGACTGTGATTTTTTTATCAATATATCGTGAAATGTCCCGAATCAGAGTGAAAGCTGCATCTGCAGTTGACTTTTGCTTTTGAAAACCATATTGCTCTTTGGCTATAATATTATGTCTGGTTAAGAATTTTGTGACCCTATTCAGAAAAGCTTTCTCAAATACTTTCGAGAGAATAGGAACCAAAGTTATAGGGCGATAATTAGGTATTTGCTGTTTATCACCTTTCTTATGTAAAGGTTTTACTATGGACTTCTTTAGGCGTTCAGGAAATGTACCCTGTATAAATGACAAATTGATAAGGTAGGTTAAAACCGAAGCTAACTCCTCAGCACATTCTTTTAATATTTTAGTTGCAATGTGATCATATCCTACAGAGTTCGTGTTGTTCAGTGATTTAATTAACCTAACAGTTTCGTCCTCTGTACATGGCATAAGGAATAGGCTGTTACTAATGCTTTGGATTTTTGAGACAATATTTTTATGGTTAAGGGTACCATAGTTTTGCCCTTTAGTAGAGTCTATAAGAAAGTCATTAAATCTATTAGAAATTTGAAACGGGTCTCTCTCAATTGTACCATCAACATTAATGCATTCGATGTCTTGCCTAGTGATAGTTGCATCATTTTTATCCTTAATTACATCCCAGGCAGCTTTACATTTATTTTTTGCCTTACATACATACTTTGTGTTTTGTTACCTTACATACATGTTTGTGTTGTCTGTTTTGAAAGAACTCAATGTTAAAAGATACACGTATTTTTTTTATTTTTCAAAATAATTACTATTTTAGTGGAAAAACCCTTTTTATTACTACTTCGAGCAGAAAGAGCGTAAGTTACAAACGTCAAGAATCAGCTAAATGACGTCACAGGTGTTTCATACACATAAGAAAACGATGAAAAACGGTAACAGCTGTCAAATGTCACTGCCAAATACAACTGATATTCCAAAAACAAGATTTTTTTGGTTATAATGGCAGCTCTGAATCAGCTATGTGACGGCACTTCCCCTTTAAACTATTTTTAAGATTTTTAACAAAAATATGTCGAAAAAAATTTTAAAAATATATCTTTTTCGATTTAGGGATATTGAAAATTTTGAAACGTTGTCAATTTGAAACTCACCTAGGCACCATATTCTGGTCGGCGTCGACACTTGTGTTGACGTCTTTATGCTTGTTGTCCCTCTTCTTCGTGTTCCGCGGCTTCTTGGGGGGAGCGCGACCGATGCATTGTGAGCAGTACCATTTCCCACGAGGATTCTGCAACAAGTAAGTAATCATATTATATCAGCCTCCGTAGCCTAGTTGGTAGTGACCCTGATAAGATATATTTATTTGCAGAAAAAGGGTTAGTTACATGTCTTAATATTATGTTAGATATAGTTCCACCTTTTCCAGCTGTCTTCATACAGCATGCAAATTTATTTAGAGTAGGATTCAGTACTCAATTTAAACAAGTTAACAACTTAATAGTGACTTAATTTTTTAACCTTATATTAAAACATTTTTTCCAAAATCTTTTCCAACTAGGTATCTGAGGTATCTTTATAATTAAGGAAGTTTCTCACACTGTAAAAGCAGTTTTCAAGGAGCCAAGATCTTAATTTACGTTTGAACCTGCCTACGAAGCTGGAGGTTCCGGGTTCGAATCCCGGCGAGGGCATTGTTTGTGTATTTATTTATCACAAATATTTGTTCCTTGGTCATGGCTGTCTACGTATTTAATTATCTATATGTATCTATCTACCTATTATATATATCGTCACCTGGTACCCACATCACAAGCCTTAATTGAGCTTACCGTGGGACTAGGTTGATTTGTGTAAGATGTTCCAAGATATTTATTTATTATTATTATTATTTATTATTTCGTGAGTCGAATTATACTTCAGTCGGCACTTTTTTTTACTACAGTAGAAACTCGAAGTATTTTATGAATATGTATGTAATTTTGTTTTCAATACATTTTTTGCATCTTTTGTACTTATGAACTTTTGAAATAAATAAGAAGAGAAAAATATGATATTATAACTTAGGTAGCGGTAGGCAGTCGATAATATCAATCACATCATCAGCCTATCTTAGTCCACTGCTGGACGCAGGCCTCTCCTACTAACTATGCGTATAGACGCATTAGGAGGTAAATGCCCATAATCGCCACGCTGGGCAACCGGATTGGCGATCGCAGTAATGTGTCCACTATGATGACGCTGCTGCGTCATCAATCAAATCAAAGAATGTCCAGTGACACTTCAATCCCTTAGTCGACTCTTACGACACCCGCAGGAGGAGTTGGGGTGGTGACAAATGTATTCTTACTGCCGTCACTACACGGCATATATGATGCGGCGGATGATATCAATACTTAGACAGTATTTGACCAAACCGCACAAATACGGGAAATAAATATTTTAAACGTTTCTCATTCCACTGATTGTGTGTATCTAAGACTTTTTTTAAAATACGAATCCAATTTCTAACGCGCACGCACACGACGCACACTCTAGTCCACACGGTGGCAGCGGGTATTATACGGTACCTTGGGCAGCGGCGGGTAGTGGCAGTCGTGATGGTAGGCTCGCACGCACAGCGCGCACGGGACACACGCCGCACACGACACACTACCACACGGTGTGCGGGTATTATACGGTACCTTGGGCAGCGGCGGGTAGTGGCAGTCGTGATGGTAGGCGCGCACGCACAGCGCGCACGGGACACACGCCGCACACGACACTAGTCCACACGGCTGCGGGTATTATACGGTACCTTGGGCAGCGGCGGGTAGTGGCAGTCGTGATGGTAGGCGCGCACGCACAGCGCGCACGGGACACACGCCGCACACGACACTAGTCCACACGGCTGCGGGTATTATACGGTACCTTGGGCAGCGGCGGGTAGTGGCAGTCGTGATGGTAGGCTCGCACACGGTGGCTGCGGGTATTATACGGTACCTTGGGCAGCGGCGGGTAGCAGTCGTGATGGTAGGCTCGCACACGGTGGCTGCGGGTATTATACGGTACCTTGGGCAGCGGCGGGTAGCAGTCGTGATGGTAGGCTCGCACACGGTGGCTGCGGGTATTATACGGTACCTTGGGCAGCGGCGGGTAGTGGCAGTCGTGATGGTAGGCTCGCACACGGTGGCTGCGGGTATTATACGGTACCTTGGGCAGCGGCGGGTAGTGGCAGTCGTGATGGTAGGCGCGCACGCACAGCGCGCACGGGACACACGCCGCACACGACGCACACTCTAGTGCACACGGTGGCTGTGAGGTATTATATGCAGAGTCCGAAATTCTGGTAGCATTTTTGAGCTGTCATAGGGACTTCTCGTTTATTGACTACCGATTATACATATGTATATCGATAAATACAGAATACAGTGTAAAATAATTATGATTACAAGTAAAAGTTAACAATCTTATCTTCTTGGTCTTATCGCTCGTGAGCGATCTCGTTTAGATAACTTTTGAGTGGCTGAAAATGTTAAATAGAGATTTGCAACATGATATAAGGCTTAATAGCAATTCTCGTAGCAATTTCTTCCGAAAAATGTTTAATAGCCATAAGAAATCCACAAATATTAATAAGGATTAATAAAATATGTATTTTAATTTCTATTCATAATTTCCAAAAAGTTGGTATCCAAAGGTTATCTAAAAGAGATCGCTCATTAGCGATAAGACCGGCTGCGGTTACTTCTATTTGTAATCATAATTATTTACCATTGTATTCTGAATTTATCGATATACTTATGTATAATCGGTAGTCGATAAACGAGAAGTCCCTATGACAGCTCAAAAATGCTACCAGAATTCCGGAGTCTGATTATACGGTACCTTGGGCAGCGGCGGGTAGTGACAGTCTTGATGGTAGGCTCGCACGCACAGCGCGCACGGGACACACGGTGGCTGCGGGTATTATACGGTACCTTGGGCAGCGGCGGGTAGTGGCAGTCGTGATGGTAGGCTCGCACACGGTGGCTGCGGGTATTATACGGTACCTTGGGCAGCGGCGGGTAGTGGCAGTCGTGATGGTAGGCTCGCACGCACAGCGCGCACGGGACACACGCCGCACACGACAGTCCCCACGGTGGCTGCGGGTATTATACGGTACCTTGGGCAGCGGCGGGTAGTGGCAGTCGTGATGGTAGGCTCGCACGCACAGCGCGCACGGGACACACGCCGCACACGACAGTCCCCACGGTGGCTGCGGGTATTATACGGTACCTTGGGCAGCGGCGGGTAGTGGCAGTCGTGATGGTAGGCTCGCACGCACAGCGCGCACGGGACACACGCCGCACACGACGCACACTCTAGTCCGCACGGTGGCTGCGGGTATTATACGGTACCTTGGGCAGCGGCGGGTAGTGGCAGTCGTGATGGTAGGCTCGCACACGGTGGCTGCGGGTATTATACGGTACCTTGGGCAGCGGCGGGTAGTGGCAGTCGTGATGGTAGGCTCGCACGCACAGCGCGCACGGGACACACGCCGCACACGACGCACACTCTAGTCCGCACGGTGGCTGCGGGTATTATACGGTACCTTGGGCAGCGGCGGGTAGTGGCAGTCGTGATGGTAGGCTCTAGTTCACACGGTGGCTGCGGGTATTATACGGTACCTTGGGCAGCGGCGGGTAGTGGCAGTCGTGATGGTAGGCTCGCACACGGCTGCGGGTATTATACGGTACCTTGGGCAGCGGCGGGTAGTGGCAGTCGTGATGGTAGGCTCGCACGCACAGCGCGCACGGGACACACGCCGCACACGACGCACACTCTAATCCACACGGTGGCTGTGAGGTATTATATGCAGAGTCCGGAATTCTGGTAGCATTTTTGAGCTGTCATAGGGACTTCTCGTTTATCGACCACCGATTATACATATGTATATCGATAAATACAGAATACAGTGTAAAATAATTATGATTACAAGTAAAAGTTAACAATCTTATCTTCTTGGTCTTATCGCTCGTGAGCGATCTCGTTTAGATAACTTTTGAGTGGCTGAAAATGTTAAATAGAGATTTGCAACATGATATCATTAGCAATTCTCGTAGCAATTTCTTCCGAAAAATGTTTAATAGCCATAAGAAATCCACAAATATTAATAAGGATTAATAAAATATGTATTTTAATTTCTATTCATAATTTCCAAAAAGTTGGTATCCAAAGGTTATCTAAAAGAGATCGCTCATTAGCGATAAGACCGGCTGCGGTTACTTCTATTTGTAATCATGATTATTTAACATTGTATTCTGAATTTATCGATATACTTATGTATAATCGGTAGTCGATAAACGAGAAGTCCCTATGACAGCTCAAAAATGCTACCAGAATTCCGGAGTCTGATTATATGGTACCTTGGGCAGCGGCGGGTAGTGGCAGTCGTGATGGTAGGCTCGCACGCACAGCGCGCACGGTATGGTGCGCCCCGGACAGGCGCCGCCGCATACGATGCACACCCTTTCTCCTCGCGCCTTGTTCACGCATACCCAACAGTACCTGCAAGATTACAGGAAATAATGCACTGACATCATACACCGCTGAACCCTTTATCAGGCATATAGCGACCACCTGTCAATATAATCTCAACTTTTTACATAAGTTTGTTCTGATTGAATATAATTTAAATTTGTCGGCGTTATTAAGTATTACAGATACGACCATGGGCTTTAGGAAGGAATACAAATAATAATAGAATACGAATCAAATAGGAGAAATTGCTAGTAATTGGCCACTCTCCAGTAACGGGACACCTTATATAAAAATGAACTCATTATGCTTATAGTTAGAATTCATTTTAAAACGATGTGTCACGTTAATGTCAATCACTCTCCCTCTACCAAAATGAATTCTAATTATAAGCACATAGTTAATTTTTATATAAGATGTCCAGTTACTAGGAATTTACCCTAATAAGTAAATTAATAAATATCATGGGACAATTTTATAGCCACCATCAGAGCGAGCAGTGACGCCAATCGCTTAGTCGCGAACGAAATGCAACTGTCTTTGTCACACTAATAAGAAATAGTCACAGTAAGCGCAAACTGCGCTACCGAGCGATAGGGGGTAGGGACCACCACAGATGTCATATATACCATAGATCAAGCAAACGTATCTACTTAGCGTGTCAAATGAACTCAGTAAAATCCACTGAGTTGTCCGTCTTTAATCGCAGCTTGCAGCTTTCGGGGGTTAAATTTTGGAAGTTGAAGTGAACAAAAACATTAATAATGCCTCCTTAAGTAATATTAATTGCAACAACACAAAAAAATATGAATACTCAAGGGCCTGAGACATATTTAAAAGCATAGGCAAGTAACAACTTCAGTACAAAATCTGACACGCTCGGCCGCCATACTAATGAATGGACTTGTTTCTTCTATCCAAATCTAATTCTGTGGAGACCACCCTCAAATATTCGCGACAAAACATTCGAACGTCGTCGGCGGCGGACACGCGTCGGTCGCCAGTCAGAAAAACCACGGCCTTACGAGTTTAAGTACGGTCGAGGAATTTAATTTCCTACCCATTTCGTACCTTGTCACAGTAGCTATAATATGACAGTCCTAGCAGCTTTCATGTTGATTATCACTGTGACAAGGTACGAAATGGGTAGGAAATTAAATTCCTCGACTGTACCTGTGGCTACACATCCCCATCGCAAAATTCGAAGCATGTGAGTGGATAATTAACAAACCCGGGATGACGGGAGCAAAAATGCGTTTGTCACTAGTGCTTAGTTAAATATAGACTATTCTATAGACATCCATACCCACATTTTATGAATTAGAAATGTATTGATCAACAGTAATTTACGCAACCGTACGTAATCAGAGGCATTGCGATCTAAAATTGATAAACAATAATACGAGTATGTCAACAATACCTAGCACCATATGACAGTTACAAAACCAAAATTAAAGCCTAAAAAGCAGCTTGAATGTCGTTCAGAATTTCAAAGTGCACTTGTTAAGATTACTTTCACATCCTCAAGGCGAAATTATTCACAAAAAATATCATGTATTGACTAAAAAAATTGGTGAATTCATATTAAAAATCTTATACTGGGTTATTTTTTCACCAGTACAAATACTCTAGGGGGTGTATAAGTAAGTCAATATGAACAACTTTTACTATGGGGCCGAACCTGAAATCGCGAAAAAAAAATCTGCTGTTTCATACATTTCAGACGACCATGAGTCGACAATTCTATGGAACAGCTGATTTTTTTTCGCAATTTCAGGTTCGGCCCCATAGTAAAAGTTGTTCAATTTGACTTACTTATACACCGGGGGGTGTAGAGTATTTGTACTGGTGAAAAAATAACCTTGTATATTTTGATATCTAGAAAAGAAGTGGAACTACTAGGGAAACATAATTAGCATAATCTATAAATTTCAAATAAAAAAATCGTTCATACGGATGTCGATAGATAAGTCGATATTTAACTAAGCACTAGTGACAAACGCATTTTTGCTCCCGTCATCCGGGGTTTGATAATTAATGAAACGAGAACTTACCAGTCGCCTTCAGGTATCTTATCCATACTGGGTTTGAAGCAGTACGTATGATAGCCCTTGTCACAACCGTCGCACAGTAGAAGTTGTTCATCGTTGTCGTCCAGGAGACAGAATTGACAGTTCTGGAACAAAATGTGCTGTTACAAGTAGGCATATTAGTTATTACATATAATTTGAAGTCATTTTTGACTCCTCTAGTCACGAAAGAGAACTTCGATAAACCCTCAATTTTGAGAAAAATCGTGTTCGTACGGGACATCGGTGGACTTTTTCGTGGAATGCACCCATTTTGAAAACATAACCCTATTATTGGCCGTGTGGTGACGGCAGTAAGAATACATTTGTCACCACCCCAACTCCTGCGGGTGTCGTAAGAGTCGACTAAGGGATTGAAGTGTCACTAACCATTATTTAATAAAAGATTGATGATGGGCAGCAGCGTCATCATAGTGGATTACTGCGATCGCCAATCCGCTTGCCCAGCGTGGCGATTATGGACATTTACCTCCTAATGCGTCTGCATCTATACGCATAGTTAATAGGAGAGGCTTACGTCCAGCAGTGGACTGGGCATTTTCGCGAGAAGAGATCCAAAATTTATTTAAGGTAGGTAAATTTAATGTTTTTCCTACTCAGAATAACGAGTTCTATCAATCTAGGAGAAAAAAAATACAAGAAAAAAATGGTCCCACATTTTTCATACATTTTACATGCTCTCCACTTTGTAACCGCTGTACAAAGTGTTTGAAAAACGGTTACGTAATAGAAACAAAAATTTGGGACACTTTTTTTCTTCTAATAGGATCGAAAGAGCTCGTGATTCTGAGCAGGAAAAACATAAAATTGACCTATTTCAGAAAAATAAGTTTTTGTATCTCTTCTCGCGAAAATGCCCGGACTATCATAGGCTGATGATGATGATGATGATGATGATGATGATGATGATGATGATGATGATGATGCATATAAGAGGGAAGGGACACATTTAGCGGCTTGCTAGTTAAGAGATGTTTATGAACAAGGGAGTTATTTTCTAGTTTTCTACTTACAGCCTTCATGACGCTTTTGTCCCAAGCCGTGGCGTCTTCTAAAGCCGCTACCAACATAGCCAACTGAGCTGAAGTGTTGCATCGGGCTACGGCCTCCCGCCATGTTGTTAGGCCTCGGGCGAGAGACTTGGTTTCCGCTGCGAACAAAACAATAGTTGTCTATTATGTATTAAAAATCCTTAGCTAACAATTTTAATTTATATTGTAATGGATTACGACTAGTAAACGATTGTCGAACTGAAGATTGAGCTCTAAAACAGGCGCGCATATAGTCTGTGGTTTCTGACACGAACTTTTGACAGTTATATATTATCCTTATTAATATAAGGGAATCCTTATTGACATAAATATAAATAAAATAAATAAATAAATATCATGAGACATCTTACAGGTGTAGTGAGAAATCACTTGCCTTCGGAAACGTTCGTAAACACATGCTGTTTCAGGCAGTGTCACCGAGTCTGACTGAAGTAGCATGACAGCTATTACTGTCAGTCTCAGTGAGATAGACTGAAACAGCATGACGTTGACGAACGTTTCCGAAGGCAAGTCATTTCTCACTACATCTGTACACAAATCGACCTACTCCCACGGTAAGCTCAATTAAGGCTTGTGACGTGGGTACCAGGCGACGATATATATAATAGATAGATACACATAGATATTTATATATATAGACAGCCATGACCTAGGAACAAATATTTGTGATAAATAAATACACAAATAATGCCCTCGCTGGGATTCGAACCCGGAACCTCCATCTTCGGAGGCAGGGTCACTACCAACTAGGCTACGGACGCTGACTATGAGGGTAAGACTTACCATTTTTTCGACAGCCTTAAAGTCATAGATATAAAGGTCATTTCTAAACCAAATTCATTCTTAGAAATCTCAGACTATAGTCACTGGTATATTGATTGAAACGATTATCACTCATATTTTAAAGACAAACGGGTTTTAATCGCGTAAACTTACGTTTAATTATATCCAGCATTTAATTATATGTTACGTTTAATTGAGTCTGCCTGCGACCACGGGTGTAACGTCATGCCCGAAACGTCAGGATATAATTAAACATAAGTTTACGCGATTAAAACCCGTTTGTCTTTAAAATATACTCACTGGTATCTTAATATCGATTTCTAGAAAAAGTGGCTTATAGACAGCGATTTTTGGACAGAGTATATCTTAAATAATTAAATAGTTATATAAAATATTATAGTATAGTATAGTTAAATATAATTTTTTTTTATAAGTCATGTCACTAGCTGTTTTAATCATAAATGGAATATTTCACATTGACCTTTTTACCTAAGTTGTATTGTTTGTTATAAAAAAATGTTGTTGTAAGCATTTCGCTGCAACCGTTTGACCTACTAAACATAGCATACTTAAGTCACAAGTAAATATTTACTTAGTTTAGGTATAGATCACCAGGTATTTTTGGATTAAAAGATTATGTGAATAATGGTACTAAATAAATTCAATCACGTACAGGTTTTATGTTATTTTATAAAGTTAGATTAAGTTAATTATATGCGACTATAGTATACAGGGTGGGAAGGGACGACGTTCCTTGCCGCTACCTACAGAGTCTACCAACCATTACGGTGAACTTTCAGTATAGTATATAACATAGAAATATTAAAAAAAAAAAACCCCTCATACAAAGTGAGTGATTAGTTAAAGTTCAATAAATAGTATGGAAAAGTAAATTTTCCATGTACGCTTTCGATGTTGGTCCCATACTGGAAGTTCATCGTAATGGTTGGTAGACTCGGTCGGTAGCGGGAAGGAACGTCGTCCCTTTCCACCCTGTATAAATTTTATTACCACTTTATATATCAAACTAGCATAAGTTTTTATGAAATAAAATTTTATCTTATCTTATCTTCCAGATGACTTACGTTTAGAATCCACATCAGAGTCGGGCGGCGACCGCGCGGATGCGTTCCCGTGCTCACCCTGCCGCGCCGCGCCGAGAGAGGCATCCGAGTTACTGTGAACAACGAGTCTATGAAGTCATCTATGTTACCTTCTGGGTTCTTAAAATTAAAGTTTACGGTGTTTCTATGCGATTTTTTTACGCGTTTTTATTGTTAATTACCAGACTCCGGAATTCTGGTAGCATTTTTGAGCTGTCATAGGGACTTCTCGTTTATCGACTACCGATTATACATAAGTATATCGATAAATTCAGAATACAATGTTAAATAATTATGATTACAAATAGAAGTAACCGCAGCCGGTCTTATCGCTAATGAGCGATCTCTTTTAGATAACCTTTGGATACCAACTTTTTAGAAATTATAAATAGAAATTAAGATACAAATTTTATTAATCCTTATTAATATTTGTGGATTTCTTATGTCTATTAAACATTTTTCGAAAGAAATTGCTACGAGAATTGCTATTGAGCCTTATGATTATCATGTTGCAAATCTCTATTTAACATTTTCAGCCACTCAAAAGTTATCTAAACGAGATCGCTCACGAGCGATATGACCATCTATTGTTAACTTTTACTTGTAATCATAATTATTTTACACTGTATTCTGTATTTATCGATATACATATGTATAATCGATAGTCGATAAACGAGAAGTCCCTATGACAGCTCAAAAATGCTACCAGAATTCTGGAGTCTGTTAATTACCATCACGCTGACGGCAGTAAGAATACATTTGTCACCACCCCAACTCCCGCGGGTGTCGTAAGAGTCGACTAAGGGATTGAAATGTCACTGACCATTATTCGATAAAAGATTGATGATGCAGCAGCATCATCATAGTGGACACATTACTGCGATCGCCAATCCGCTTGCCCAGCGTGGCGATTATGGGCATTTACCTCCTAATGCGTCTTACGCATAGTTGATAGGAGAGGCCTACGTCCAGCAGTGGACTATCACAGGATGATGATGATGATTACCATTACCACTGTATTTTCCGTTTTATAAAAGCAAACGAGACTATTATGCCAGAATAGCAGACAAACATGCGTCTGCTACAAGATAACCGAAAGTGATTCCACTATTTAAACGCAGTTCGTCAATAATTTGGGAATGGTAATGACTTGATTTGTGCGACGGAATAATCGCATAGAACTACTCTTTAGTAGCGGTAAAATTTGCACCCCAACTCTTCCCGCGGGTGTCGTAAGAGTCGACTAAGGGATTGAAGTGTCTAATAGAATATTGATGATGGGCAGCAGCGTCATCATAGTGGACACATTTATGGGCATTTACCTCCTAATGACCTAATTTCTAAACGCATAGTTAATAGAAGAGGCTTACGTCCAGCAGTGGAGTGTGTGTGGCCACAGATAATCACAAAATTAAGCAATTAAAAAAAAAATCTCCAAGAACGCATGATCAGACTCAAACTTGGTGCCAGCGGCATCATTTCGGGGTTGTGCCCGTTCTATTTAACAAATATTGTAAAAATCGTTCACGAGTATCGGGGATATCATGTAACATACGAAAAAACAGTTGAATTGAGACCCTCCTCCTTATTTGGACGTACTGTTTAAAAAGGAACCAATCCACATGAATTTGTCATTGTAAATATTAACTTTTTTGTTTTTAATTAAGATGTTAATAAGAACGAAAAATTCTTGTAGGTTGGTTCCCTTTTTTAACTACGTCAATTTGAAGTCTGTTCAAAATATAATTCAAACGAGGCGGGGTTTGAACCCACGACATTATCGCTCTGACAAGATATACAATTTTAAAGATGCAGTGAAAAAAAGGCATTTTGGCAAATAAAACATTACAATACATAAACATGCAAAACCATTATGCCTAAAAAACTAGGACACTAATAATTATTCCATACATGAAATAAATATCACGGGACCATTTTACACAAACCGATCTAGATCCTCGCCAAACTAAATTAAGTTTTGTGGGTACTTATCGCCAATAGTTATGTATAACAGATGCATACATACACCGTGTTTTTATTGATTTCCGTTAAATTTAAGAGAAGCTTATTTAGGTCAAAAATAATCAATTTCTCTAAGAAACTAGTGTCTTAACTCTTACTGTTATTGAGTTATAAAAAAAATAAGTTTAATGACTGAACAAGTGTATTGAAACCTTTATTACATCCTAATGCTACTTATTTTGACATGTGCCGTCAGCAGCCGTCAGTCGCCTGAGATCTTATTCTTAAGGTTCTCTCACACTTGCCATTACAATTATTATGTATGAAAACGGAAAAAAATATTTTTTTTACGAAATTAACAAAAGTAGATATACCAGGCAACTTCTATTAATGTCCCTAGTAACCTGTCCAATTTAACGGAAATCAATAAAAACACGGTGTATAGATACTTAAATACATAAAAAACAATCATGACTGACGAGTGACGAATCGTTATTTTTGTGATAAATTAACAAAAAATGCTTCCATTGGGTGTCGAACCCGGGAGCTCTAGTCCCACTACCGACTCACCACAGGTAAATTCACCAAAGTTGGCACGAATCGAGTAAGTAACTGAAAAACTATCAGTGTGGAACTGTGGATGTCAAAATGACAGTGGATACAGGTTCGTACAGTCAAAGACAAAATAAGGTGTACACAAATATGTTCAAAAATATGTCCCAGTGCACTCTAATTCTGTGTAATAAGAACATCGTAACATATTTATGAGCGGATTCTTTCGATACTTATTTTTGCACTTGACTGTAGCAGTTGAGCAGGCTCGCTCGCCAGAACCTCCAACTTCGTAGACAGGGTCACTACAAACAGCTACAGGTCCATTCTACTACAATGTCGGATACGTGACGCCGTTTACGCATACTTTTAAGAAAGTAAGGAATTAAATTTTGAGTGCAATTTAATTTTATAATTTGGTGTTTGTATTAATAGATCTGTCAGCCTCCGTAGCCTAGTTGGTAGTGCGAAGCCTACGAAGCTGGAGGTTCCGGGTTCTAATCCCGGCGAGGGCATTATTTGTGTATTTATTTATCACAAATATTTGTTCCTTGGTCATGGCTGTCTATGTATTTAAGTATCTATATGTATCTATCTATTATACACGGTGGAATTTAATCGGTGAACAGGAACCCATTTTTCTAATTCAGTAATCGATGGCGGTCACGTTTATGTAGTACTTAAGTGGAACCAAGTTTTTTTTTAGCATATTTTTTTTTTTATGTTGAAATTAAAATTTATTGAAATTAAAGTTTAATACCTCTTTTCAAACTATCAGCCATAGAAACTTAAAACATAAATAAGCAATAACCACTCACATGCTTTAATTTTTGCGATAGACTCTATTCCTATGTAAAATAAGAGCGATGCATGGCTGATAGTTTGAAAAGAGGTATTAAACTTTTCAGACTAAACCATTAGTAGGGTGACAATAAATTTTAATTAAAGTTTAATTTCAACATAAAAATTTGTTATGCTAAAAAAAAAACTTGGTTCCACTTAAGTACTACATAAACGTGACCGCCATCGATTACTGAATTAGAAAAATGGGTTCCTGTTCACCGATTAAATTCCACCGTGTATATATCGTCGCCTGGTACCCACATCACAAGCCTTAATTGAGCTTACAGTGGGACTAGGTTGATTTGTGTAAGGTGTCCCAAGATATTTATTTTATTATTTTTTATTAATTATTTCTTTATAGAGAAATCTCGCACTTTCCATATATTTCTAAGGTAGCTGTCATAGCCGTCACGTTTCCGATAAAGGTATACTTTCTCGTGAAATGCACCTATAGATACCAAACACCTTACCTCAAACTACACCAAACAAACAATAAAATAATCCAAATGTCACTTTACCTAGCGTACCTTTGTACCAAAGGCGGTTTGAGGTATCTCCTCTCAATATGAGCATCTAGGGAAGCGAGTTTAAATCCGGAACCTCCAGCTTCGTAGGCAGGGTCACTAGTCACTACCAACAGCTATTATCAAACCGAAATCAGAAAGGGATTCTAAAGTACTGTTGACAGAACAAATGACACAACATTTACCAAGAAATGACTTGTTTATAGATGTAGTGAGTGATTAATAATTAATCTATTATCTGTACATAAATTTCTGCACTTAAACTATTAATATAACTATGAATATATATCCTAGATTTACTTATACGGTGTTGTGTCAACAGTACTTTCGAATCCCATTCTAATCGCGGTTTGATAATACAGATACCAAACACCTTACCTCAAACTACACCAAACAAACAATAAAATAATCCAAATGTCACTTTACCTAGCGTACCTTTGTATCAAAGGCGGTTTGAGGTATCTCCTCTTAATATGAGTTTGAACCCGGAACTACAAACACAAACACAGAAATAGACATGCATACACAAACACCTCACACACGCACACATACACACACACACATACACACACACACATTTAAAGTATTGTTTTTTTAATACCTAGTTATATCTAGTACCTACTAATTAAGCTAATCCGTAAAGTTTCTTCTGTATCAGTCAGGGAGACCTATAATTGGCTTCATAATTGTATCCTAGAATTAAGTATAATATTGTATGTCACAGCTGTTGGTCTTCTAATAAAATAAAATAAAATAAATAAAACTTCCAACTTCGTAGGTCACTACCAACTAGGCTACGGGGACTGACACCAAACACCTTACCTCAAACTACACCAAACAAACAATAAAATAATCCAAATGTCACTTTACCTAGCGTACCTTTGTACCAAAGGCGGTTTGAGGTATCTCCTCTCGATATGGGCCTCTAGGGAAGCTAGTTTGTGTCTCGCTCGAGCCACTATCTCCGCTCCTGTTGCCTCTTCTGGGAGGTCGAGGCGCGATGGCCTCCAGCCTGGGACCTGCATTGACGCCGCGGCTACACGTTCTTCTAGGGCTTCCACCTGTGATGATGATAATGGACTTTTTAGTGTAAGTTGTCGTTTGACAAAAACCTTATTAAATAAATTAGGACATTTGACACTAATCGACCTAGTACGGTAAGCTTAATAGGGATAATGACTGTAGTTAAAATATTTTTAGTACAGATAGTGTACTTTTTAGGCTCTAGTGCGAGAAGTGGGGCATTTTACGTCAGGTCCAAAACTTCGGAGGGCCATCTGTACTAAAACACGTCGTACGAGACACGTGCAAAAACGAAATTCGTAACTCGTGTCGATTTAAAACACTTCCTATCGGTCGTGTTTTAACACATCGCCACTCGTTTCGAATTTCATGTTTTTCGCACTTGTGTCGTAATGTACTAATTTAACATTATGCACGAGACCATAAATTATTACTAAGATGTAGATTGCAGTGATTTTTGTACAGAACTTCTATTTAATAAATTGAAAAGAACTTAAAAGAATAGGTCATTTGACAGTATTCAAACGTGACGTCACTTTTGAGTATTTCATAGAAAATTCCATAGTGGTGACCGTTTTGACAGTTCGAAAAAAGATTCTGATTTGACTTGCCAGTCCAGTCATCATGCCAGTTAAAGCTTGTGTTGTGGTGACCAACTGACCATATATGTGGGTGTGGAATGATGAGGGTAGTTTTAGTGGGGGGCAGGGGTAATGGGGGGTAATGCGAGAGTGGAATAATGAGGGATAGTGTAAGTGGGGGCGGGGTGTAATGGGGTGGATCGGGAGTGGGAATAAGGTGTACATACTAACTTGTCAAACTTTTTGGAAAATACTCTGTCATCATACAAGCTCTACCTAATAGCAAGAAATCTATGACCACAGTACAAAGCGATTATCGGACCGTACACTACCATCTATTACTTTACCCCCACCTCCCACTTCATTATTATGCCAACAATAATGTCAGACTACTTTGTTATTGTTAATCTTTTGTCACCTTGTGTGTAAGTGTGTGGGAGGGTGGAGAGGTAATTTGGGAGTGGAAGGATGGGGGTAGTGTAAGTGGGGGGAGGTGTAAGTGGGGGGCAAGGGTAATGGAGGAGGTGTAATGAGGAAACAGTGTGTGTGTGGAGGGTAGTGTGAGGAATCGGTGGGGTAGTGTGGGAGGGAGTAATGTGGGGTGTTGTGTGGAAGGGGTAGTGTGGGGGGTAGCTTAATGGTAATGAGGGGGGGTGTAATGGAGAGAGTAATGTGCGGTGAGTTAGGCTGCGGCTCCACTGAGGCGGGGAGGAGCGGAGATGTGCAAAATTGGCCAATGAGACGGCATCACAGTGTTTCGAATTTTGAATTTGAAGAATGTAATTGGTCAATTTTACACATCTCCGCTCCTAATGGGTAAACAGTGTGTTTGGGGGGGTAGTGTGAGAAGTGTGCAGGGGGGGATAATGTGAGGAGTCGGGGGGGGTAGTATGGGAAGGAGTAATGTGGGGTATTTCGTGTGGAAGGGGTAGTGTGAAGGGGTAGGTTAATGGTAATGAAGGGGGTGTAATGGAGAGTAGTGTGCGGTAGTGTGGGGGGTGAAGGGTGAGTGTGGGGGTGGAGGGTGAGTGTAGGGGTTGGAGGGTGTGTGTGGGGGGTGGAGGGTGTGTGTAGGGGTTTGTAGG
>JALPQI010005548.1:0-55079 GCA_025490895.1 Thaumatotibia leucotreta
ACTTGGCCAGACCCTTTTGTGGCGTCATATTTTTTGCATACATCGGTGTACGACACGTGCCAATTTGTAGTGGATCAATTAAATGACAAAAGTTTCGAGTGGGCCTTCGTATTTGAAATGGACTATACTTATATTATTATTATAAGTTAAAATTCTACAATTTTAATGGCGTAAGTACGATGTGCAAATACCTAAGTAGGAAACTACTTAGGGACGTAGATTTACTTAGGACAGAGTTTTAGTTTTCACATAGTTTTCTTATCTTTGCGCAACTATTCTTCCCACGATATCGTCTTCACGACATTTGAGATATTACGCTATGTCGCAATGTCATATCGCAAAACTTTGAAACTTTAATCATAAAAGTATCACATTGTTATGTTATAAGGTCTGTAATTGTTTAGCTAAGGCGGTCTTAACTTGGTCCTATTATACAATGCTTTTTTGTGGGCAATGTTACACTTTCACGATGTGGGTGTTATTATTTAATACATAACAGACAAACGATAGTATGTTTATGTATATTTCTTTCAATTATTCATACAGTCAGCTGTTTTTTTGCCGAGTCAGTGAAACAATTAAATAATACTGTGTTGCTATTCCAATAACCTTCGAAAGGCTGCTCTACAAATTGCAAATATAAAATGAGAATGAGAGCTTTTTTAGCCAATCGCCCGACTTGAGGATGGCATTTGCAAGTATCTTATTATTCCCTATATAAATCACGAAATGAATTTCACTAAAAGGCTTCTATTTTACTCTGAATTTTAAAAACTGCTACAGAATAGTCAGATTATGGGCAAATTGTTACTAAATTCAGGAAAAGCGAAATCATTATACATACTGTAAATCAAAAGTAAGAGTTAGTAAAACCATGTGTATGTTGCATAAGTTACTGCGATTCTCTTTAGTGTACAGTCGAGTGCATTAATATATAGACACATTTGTAAGGGATCAATATGGAGAAGTGTATACATATTAATGCCCTTGTCTGTACTACGAGACACTTGATTTGAATTTGTGTACATTCAACAAAAATGTTCTCTACCACTATTCGACTTTGTTACCCCTGAATTAACGTTGAAATTTCCGGATTAAATCCCGTTTCATTCCAAACAGCTCGTTTTTTTCCGGATTTTTTCGAAAAAAAATAATGAAATTTTCCACTTTCGTTTTGAACTGTAAACCAATATGAATTAGGTCTAATTTTTACTTATACCAGGAGAAGGCGATATGTCACCGAAGAAAAGTCAATTGAAATAGATGGAAAGGAGTGACAGTGACATTGACTATTTCTATAAAAAACCTGAAAAAAAAAAGTTTTCATACATACCCGAAAAAAAAATGTTTTTTTCCCACATTTTCAACGCTACCCTGAATAGAGCCGAAAATTGATACCACATTGTTAGTCGCTGTAGATAAATAAGTTGGTTCTCTATCCCATAGCTGTGTTCTGTAACCAAACTTACACGATCGTACAAATTGGGCATAAGTTTGTCTTACCTACGAATTATGTATGTACGTAGCCACCTACGTTAACGTCATCTCAGCGCCCCATTGATATATCCCCTCTCTTTTCAGGAAACGGCAAGAAGCGGGACAGCGTCGCAGCGCCGACCCCGCCGCCCGCCCGCCCTCCGCCTACCCCGCCGCAGCCCGCCCAGGGTGAGTCATCCCTTCAACCACTTTAATATATTCAGCGTTAATTGTTTCAAAGTTCTTCGTAACTTGGCTTAAGCACAGTCAAGGGCATGAATATATGAATTGGGAGCTCACACAGTATTTCGTAAACGAACACAGTGCTTTTAAAATTGGGAAAATGAAATTTATTATTTGTAGAAGTTTACACTACTGCCTTCCCATGCATTATTTTCATGAAACTGTACTAATATGTATTCTGTGATGAAACTGAAAAGTTACATTTATTACGGCTCACGTTTTTGAATAGGTAGGAATTTGCTTAACATATGTGTTAGTTTTTAGTAAAACGTCCCACTTTGTCGCTTACCATAAAGACGAGATTTACTTGTATCTTTATATGAATAAACTGACAAAGCGGCTTTATAGCAAAGGAAAAAGTGGGACGTTTCACTAAACTCACTCACACATTATGTTTCACCCATTGTCTGAGAAGCTTTTTCACGAACGAAGCTTAAACAATGACGGATATAACTAATATTACCTAGTTAAACCAAAAACCTGAAATAAAAAAATCTTTAAATAAATAGGGATTATCTCTAATTAAACAAACTCACATTATATCAGCTGTTTTAAGAAGACTTGTATATGTGCCACTCGTCGTTCTCCCATGTAAAAAACCATTTGGATTGAAAAATTATAAAACTCAATAAGCTAAATTTATCCATTTCTAAACCATTTGATGATTGACACTTGATAATTTCCAATATTAGTCCTTGGCATCTCTAAAAGCACTGTATTTAGTTTAGTTCCCCAAAAGACGGATCGTTGCGAACATAACACGAAGTCGTTGGCAAGGTACCGAAGTTGAGTCATCCCCTACGTAGATGACTCAACACGTTGGGGAGGGTCGGGTAATAGGGCGTCGCAGATTGTAGTAGATGCAGACACGCACTGTTGTTGTTTAGATTTCAAGGTTAACTTGTACTTTAGAAGTACTATCGTACATAACCAGTGATCGGAACTGGGTGCAAAACTTTAACAAATGTAAAAAAGTAAACTTCAAAATTGACACATGGGATCACTAGCCAAGAAAAATACGAATATTAATGAAAAATCTGTATCCAATTTTATTGGCCTATTTCGGAATCTTGAACTTGTAATGTAGATGTATATTTTACCATTTCGTGCTCTTTAGTGTCCACTTGACTGACAAGTTTTGTTAAAGTTTCACCCAAATTTCCGATCAGTAAGTCAACCAATTTGAAAACCTAGGCCACTAGGGCACTATGTCAAAATCACTATGTAAATCAGATTGTAAATAATCTCTAGCTAATAGTTATTTCGTCCTAGAGTGGTTGATGGTTTTACTTGAAAACTACGTGAGCGTTGCCTCTGAATGGTTTTTGGTCATAATCATAATAGTCGCCACTAAACATTTCAATTTTAATTTAATTGTCGGAATATCTAATATTAGTGATGAAACAGCAAAAATGTGTTAAGTAAAATCAAAGAATTGCACAAAAGTCAAAATATTTAAAAATAGCACTCATTTCTTTTATTCACTGGTGTCAACGCGGACACAAAGCATATAATGGGTGGTTTATTTAAAGAACCGTTTCAAGTTTCCTGTAGTAATCTAACAATGTTAGTGACATGAGACCTGCCACGAGGAAACGACACGTTCTGACGGACCGTCCCTAAATGAGTTTGGTTTTATCATTTCACACTCAATCTATTCCGTGCCCCAGTAGAAAACGACAAAAATGTAAACAAATAGAAGAATTTGCATTAAGTATTTCCTAAATTCATAATCATGAAGAACACAATCTTGGTCTTATCACCAACTTATTAAACCTTGAGTTCACATACATTTTTAGATAAAATTGTTTATATTCAATGTATTAGTACGTTACTGCCTACGGCTCGTTTCATAAAACCACACTGATGATGATGACATATATGATATGATGATGATGATGATGATATAAATAACTATTGGCATGCTCGCGAGCACCCTGTATTGTACCGTAACACCTTGACACTTATGTTCAGTTCAGATGTTTATGGCGACCTTGTTCGTTCCGGTAGATATGATAACATGGTCTTATCTACCGACTTCATAACATGGTCTGATGTCAAAGACCTCAGACGAAGGGAAGGAAGCGGTGCAGTGCAGTAATGGCTGCGTTTCGATCGGAACCTGTCAATATTGGTACACTCAATGTCACAATTATATTAATTACTCGGATAATACGAGTAGTAAGACATTTCTATGAATTCATTAATGTAATTGAAATCAATGAAAGTTTAACAAACAAACAAAGCTAACTTTAGAATGTTTATTTATTTTGAGGCTACTTATTTTTAAAGTCCCGTAAGTATAATGAAATATGTATTGCCAGTGCCGGCCAGTGCAATATTTGGATGAATGAATGAATGAATATGTTGTTGTTGTTGTTGTTGTTGTTGTTGTGATTCCTAGGGCACCCCGGAGGTGCATAGGGCCTCCACAAGATCCTTCCGCGCTTTTCTGTCTTGAGCAACCTTCTTGGCTTCGCTCCAGGTCAGACCTACGGCTCGCAATTCGCTCTCCACGCTTCTTTTCCACGTGTGTACAGGGCGAACACGAGCTCGTTTTCCACCTTGAGACCTCCACTCAAATATATTTCAATGAATATATTTCATTATCTTTCATTATGCTTTGATAAAATGCACCTTCTGTTAAAAAAATGGAATCAGCTTAAATTTTAATCAATCCGTTATTATGCAATGTAGGTTACGAATATTGTCGCATAACTTTATTTCAATGAAATTGGCGATGGCATCGATAGATGGTAAAAATATTGCATGTCGCAATAAAATAATAGATTCATAGAAAGTTGAAATGGACTTGTGGGCGTAATAATGTCTGCTACTTATATCTTATAAGTTTTGCCTTTTGTGTTGATGGATTGATTTGCGCCGGCGGCTGACACGTTCCTATTTATAATACGTGTAATGTTCAATCTACATCGGTTATATCGAGTCAAAACAACTGCTCAAAACATTCGAACGTCAGCACTATTTTGAAAAAAAAAAACGGGATACAATAGAGTTGCTGGTACATATTTAAAAAAATCGTGTCAAATTCTGCTTTGTAAAGTAGAGGCATCGTAAGAAGTCGTTTTTGACGTTTGTTTGCACATGAAGTTCTGTAAATGTTCACAGATAGTATAATGGAGCAAATGTCAAACTTCATTGTTGCCTGTACGGAATAGTGATGTTACTACTGTTGCTGCAATTTACCGATACGTCAATCGAAATAAATAAGTAAACCTTTTTTTATGGAGGTACGAATAATTGCTATAATAGTAGGTACGCACATAATATATCGTCAGTTGTAATATGAATTAATGTAACCACCAAATGACGACTTTTCAGGAGGGCCATAAAACGAAATGGACATTTATAAAGTAAGATGTATCTTTTTAGTTAATTATCCTATTGAAATGATGTTTATCTTGTTTGTTTTATTTTTGAGAGGTCTATTTGATAGACAGTTACTAACTGCGACCACACTTATAGTTCAGGAAATGGCTGGTGCATACGTTAAATATTTTCAAAAAAATTTGGAGATACGTTAACAAATCAATGAAAATCATCAAAAGTGGAAATTCGGAATTTAGTGTAACTCACAAATTGAAACCGAATTGCTTATGAGCCATACAATGCAGACGGCGCTTACAGCAGTGACGTTTATAAAAATATGGTGAGTACATTAGGAAAGACATGTTTTGTACTTACAAATTCGTACTTACGTTAAAATATTGTCTATTTTTTAAAACCTTTACATACGTTAATAAAAAAACTAGAAACCTAATAAAATGGCAAAGTTTTTGTTAACGTATTCGACATTTTTTTCTAGATATCAATATTTTATATACACCGTTCGATAGAGCAGGAAATTTGCAGTCGAACGGTATACTTAACTCAATTTCGTCAGCCCGTGTGCCCGGTGGATACGCGGCTTTACAGACTGTGTTGAACTTGACAACCCGAAAAATGTCAAAATTGTTGTAAAATCACGTACCTATAATTTTATTTTTCGTATAACAGTAACCCCATTTTCATTTAAAAAATCGTACTCGTCATTTTATGACTAAACGTAATTTGTGAAAGTGGTTGTTAGATTCAATCACACAAACATAATTATGTCAATATATGTTTAGTTTTTATTTTATTTAGAATGTACTGATGACTCGCATGCGAGTCACGGCCATGCGGAAGCGTTGAATCATGACCCATACGTTGAGTCCTTGGCCCTGAATGAATCAGGTTCAAGTAAAACGTAATCCCACTTGCGGAGGCTCTCGCTAACAGAGGTTGTGGATGCTATGAATTTTGCTTAGAGGTCACGTCTTATCCGTCCTATAAAAAATCCTACCTAAATGCGACTTTACGTCATTATGACGTCTCCGGCACCAAAATTTCGATGCCTGCTAATGATTCTAAGTAAGATTACCAAACACTTTTTTAATTCGGATATTCGGATTACCTAACACTTTTTTAATGGCAAGTACCTACCAGATCTAACGCCCTTTCGCACTTGACTGAAAATTTTACGACGATAAAATCGAGCGTTTCACAACACTATTGTGAGCTGTCAAAAACGACTTCTTACGATGCCTCTACTTTAGTTAAGATAAGGACATTAAGGTCATATGTGAATCGACTGGTTACTATACTAACTGTGTATGTACCTAGTGATTTACATCTCCAGGCTCTTCGGTTACATTTTTCATTTATGTGCCTGCCTGTTTATTTATTTACTATTAATAGTAAATGTGGTTTAAAATCTTAGTAATTAATAACTGTCCTACAAAACTCGTCAGATATATGCTTATACGGATGGTGCTATAATATTGCCTCTTAAATTTATTTTTGTTCGCCTAGCACCTTATGGCTTCAGGTTAACTGTTAACCCTTAATTTGGCAATGTCTGTCAAAATGAATATATTTTTCGACCCACCTTTTGTATTTTTTTTAAGACAGAATTTTCTGCTTTATACACTGGCGAGGAGGCTAGACCGCACGATTTTCTTAAAATTTCCCAATTTAAGGGTTAATACTGTAGGTAAGGGATGCGTTTTTAAGGGTTCTATCATCATAGTGGTTATTTATTCTAGAAATTAACTGTTTACCTGTAGCCGCTGCCTTTGTATGAGTGATATTTTCATATTCGCGCCCGGCAACAGATACGGACTCAGAGGTCTCAAACAGTCAGACAAATCTTGTTGGTTTCTCTGAATTAATGTAATAGTACTGATTTACCGTCTAAATTCGCCTCGGGGGTAAGCGTGTTGGTAGCGAGTGTACTTAGCCGACTTAGCCGTCCACCAGGAAGTCTAACCTTGCATGATACCACTTGCTACCTGGTCGACACTTTTACTCCACTCTCTATATTTAGTTACTGTCATACGTTTCGCTCTGACGCCATGTGTTTGATTGTAAGATTTCCCTCCTAGCTTAATAGATAATTATCGGTTTATGTGCATTTTCGAAAATATAAAAGGAAATCTTTTATGTTGTATTGTTTTTTTTTCTGGATTTACCATGCAAGTAAAAAAAAGTCGTCGAATTGGTTTGTCATCTCTGAAACTGAGCCGAAGATATTTTAATGTTACATCTTAGTGACTAATATGGTAGGTATTAGGTACTATCTGACATCTGTAATATGCCGTCAAAGTTTGTCTTGTACCATAAAGGTGCGTGCAGACCAAAAGAGCATTCGCTGTTCTATCCCCCACTCTACGAAATCAACCAATCACGTTTCGTGTAACGATCGAATTTCGTAGAGTAGGAGGATGGAACAGCGAATGCTATGCAAGTAAAGGTATGTTTAAGGTTTTTTTTTAAATTCATCCCCTGAACAAGGTAAACAGGGTGACGAAGTGAAAATATCAAGATGGGTATCGTTTTTATAGTTTATCGAGTCGTAGATCACGAAAACAATAACTATTTTAAAATTTAACGTGGCAGACATGAAATATTATGTATACGGTTATGGTGTGGTGTGATGAGGTAAAATTCGAAAAATGACAATATAAGGTAAAGGCGCCTAATACCGTGGGTGCCAAATTTGGCACCTATCACCGTGTTATTTCGAATAACGCATTTTAAAAGTAGACCAATCAATTATCTTCAAAATAATTCTTTCATGCATAAAGCTTATTCCATTGGCTAACGGACCTTATAGCGCTAGTGTGCGTGAGTGAAACAAAGGGCGCACAATTCGTCAGTAAACGCGACAGCATCACTGGACGAGGACGTGTCATACAAACGCGTGGCGCCACAAGTGAGTATACTCGAACTTTATCAACCATTTACTTCATAACCGATGCAATTTTAGTAATGCTGTGGGTTTTATACGATTAATCATAGTTTTTTTCACATTTTGTGAGTGACGTTTTGATATATTCGGCCTGAAAATACGTTTAAATTAAAAAACAAAATACAGCGGTGATAGGCGTCGATTTTTTCGTGAATTTTAATTCCGCGGTATACCACGGCAATAGTTAAAAACGTAGTTTTGCTTTTTCTTGCATTATTTTTGTTACGTGTCATCGTAGATGTATTATAATAAAGTAAATTGAATCTTGATCTATTGACCATATAAAAAAACTATTTCCGCGATATGAAAAGTACTCTGCAAACCCTTAATTTTTAGTAAAAACTTCAGTACTGATTTTGTCGTTTCTATAGTAACCCATATTTGGTCATGTTGTTTAAACATTGAGTTTTTGAACTGTTTTTACATACCAGTTATGTGATTTTGATTGTAAAGCAAGGTTATAATGTATATTTTTGATTTGCGCGGAATAAACAACTGCATCATGTTATTTTTGTTAATCGGCATTAGATTTTATAACACTCCAAATTAAGCCTATTACCGATGGTACAGTCGTCTAACCCTCGGTAATAGAATGTATGAGAATGTATTAACGAGTCATTCAAAATTTTGTGGGTCGGTAATTGGTTCCTAAAGAAGTATCTATTACCGTGTGACAGTTTAGTCTTCCATCGAAATAAAACACTTTTGGGGTACCGTAGGGACAACATTTTAATAAAATTAGGACCGTATGGTAAGGTCCCAATTTTATTAAAATGTTGTCCCTTTAAAAACTCTAGTTTAGCTACTACGATGTTTAATCGCATATGTAGTTGTCAAAAGTTGTTACGACAGACAGATATTTTACATTATAATAATACATTAAATACCTACGTATTTCATTTTTAATAATGTAACGAAACGATGCCATAAATTACTATACCATGTTATAACTGTGAACTACACATAAAGCATGTGACAAAATACATTGTACTAAGTTGTCACTTGTTAGCCAAAGTGTCTGCAAGTGGAACACAAAAGAAAAAAAAGTTTAGTACATTTAAAGATAAATAAATAAATTAATCTTATTTTGTTCCCCTTAAAAATTTTTTAATTTTTAATAATAGTATACAGAACCCAATCATTAATCATTATTCATCAATTATTTCATTTAACCCTCGGTAATTAGTTCTAAATCTTGAAGTGCGTTCCTAATACCGATGGTTGAAAAATGTTATTTTTTATACCCTCGGTAATATAATCTAAATTCGCGGTAATAGAGTCAGAGCAAGTCTTCTACACCGGTAATAGAAGATGCGCCTATTTTAGTTTCAATATTTTTTTTGTCATATATATTAATCGAAAATGAGTCAATACAGTTACGAATCTAAAAATTCAATAAACTTACTAAAATATAAAAAATATTCCAGGTCGCTATGATGCCTAGTTATCCATAATTTTTTCAAGTGATTTGAAATACTGCGATTTACCGCGGTATTGGGCGGCTTTACCTTAATTTTATTATGTTTTAGGGTTTTTGAGAATTAAACTCTTGAAAGTGGTAAAAAGGTTAAACAGTAAAAAAACAACAAAGTTATAGTTTCTATAGTCTGTCGTGTCGCTGTACGTGAAATACCATCTCCTCTGTTATGGTCTCATGGGCTTGCGGGTTATGACAGGGGTAACGTATGCGGAATGAAATCTGCACAAAGTTTAATATTGTTTTATAAATGATATCATTATTATTTTCTTGAACATCTACGTTTTTTAATATCGATTTTAACAAGTATTCATGCAAGATAAAAACTACTTGAATCCAAAGTGTATAACTTTAGTTTTATGATACTTTATCCATTGATGTCGAAAAAACAAATGTTAGCATTTTTCTTGCCTCTAATTTTATCTTCTGTAGGAAAACTTTTTAAATAAAAATCCTTTGCTCATTATATTTCATATTCTTGTTAATTGGTCTATTGATACTTACTTATTATGCTAAAAATATTTAATTGAAATTAGCTATAAGTCGTTCACCGTGACATCCGTTACTGAAAAAGCAGTGTTTTTTACACTTTTTGATCAAATGGCGAAGTCATATTTTCAAAGTTGTTTATTTTTATTTTCCGTGTTGATAGGCTTGCTCTTTGTTTATGTTTCGTAATGCCCATGGTTTGAGGATGTTTTTCATCAATTTTGTTGTCATATTTAGAAGTATTTCTGAGCTCCCTGTTCGATTTTGTGATTCGGGTTAACGTAATTTCCTTTATTCGAGCTCTTTCTGAAAAGTGGCTGTAGCCAAATGGTTACATTACACTAGGGTTTCTAATATCATTTATTGGAAACGAAAAGAATGCGAAATTTTTATAAAACAGTGTTTCAAATCTTGCCTTCTTCTAAAAAATCAGAATCATCGTCGATTTTGGCCTTAGCAAATGTGTCTTGTGGAAAATACATGCAGTTGTGCGACATTGTTCTACTCAATTGGCCATAATTTCTAAAGAAAGATGCCAAACCCGACAAAACTATCCAATTTAATTAACAATTGTATACAAATTAATTTAGCATTGAGACACAAGTTAAATTTAATTTTTTTATTTTGTTTTTACTTGTTCAAAATTTGTGCAAATTTCACTCCGCATACGTTATCATTATTGTGTTTATTTCTGATTCAAAAAATGAGAAAAGAGGTTTTTAAAGCCAAAACAGCCGTCATCATAATTTTTTTTTTCATTTTTGATCCGATTGTATAAATCGATGTATCGGGATCCCAGAAGTTCTTATTAACAAACTGCAAAAAAGGCTGCCTATTCAATTTCCGTTTCGATATTGTCCGTCATAAAAATCGGTGGTAATCTGAAGTTCTGACTGATCTGTTCATCATAATGAAGCAGAAGCTAAATTTGCAAGAAACGATAACAATATTGACTTACCTACTTCAAATGTTAATCAGCTCGGATAATTAAGGTCATTTTTGTAAGGCCTGGGAAACGACAAATGATAGTTAATCATCAAAACACAACTATCACCTATGTGAGTGTGTATGTAAACTTTTAATGATAAAAAACATTTGTCGGTTACCAGGTGGTAAAGATGACCATAATATGATAGCGGATTTTGATGATAATCGATATCTGAAATGTCAAAACGTTTCAACTAATGAATTTGAGGTCAAATTTGCACAAAATGGTCAGCACCTTGAATTTATTTAGTTTGAATCCGACCTTAATAAAAATCGGTATCTTAGGATCCAGGGGGGTTTTTCATTACGATTTTGAGGTAGGTACAAAAAGTGAGAAGCTATCACATCTAAAATTTCTAGAACTTTGATTTAATATTGATAAAAATCGATACCGAGAAGATGAAAAGTTCTTCATATGGAATTTGAAGTCAAAATTGCAAGAAAAGTTCGCCATCTTGAATGTAGATCTTAAGTTTAATACGACCGTGACAAAATTGATGGAACGCGGCCGAACCGCGGGTAAAAGCACCACCCGCCACACTTAAATCGGTTAAGGCAAACGCGAGATAATCGCGGGAAAACATTAACACGCGGTGAATAGATATTAGAACGCGGGCGAAGCCGCGGGTAACTGCTAGTGTATCGATAAGACCGAAAGGGACAACAATATTCGTCGGCTTACAAATTTGGGAGACTTTTATGAATAAGGGGATAATGTCGGTCCTAACCTAATTAAATTACTCACATAATGAGGATATAGGTAATATCTAGCAGACCTTAACTCAATGCAAAAAAGGTGTACAAACAGTCTTCTAAGTGTATTCTAAACTCCTAAGCTGCTGCAATTTTGCAACAACTTACGCAAACTATTAACTATAGACAATAGCTCAAGTTGTCCTTTAAAAGTGTGTCAAACGCAGATGCTATCTCATTCCGAAGCACCTTATCTGTAACCTGTTAAAATTCAAAATGGCATGTCATAAAAGATTATAGTTTACAACTGGTTCGATTAGCGTACGGGGCCATTCACGGAGGCTTTACTGATTGGCTAATTTAATAAAGGACTAAGTGTAACGGGGCTCGTATTTACTTACTTCTATGACTAGTTGGATGCTTCGTAGTGTTGCTTTCAATGTCTGGTGTAGGTAGCAATGTGTAGTAAGATTTGTGGCGGTGCATTTGGTCTGAGCTTGATTAATTGCGTTGTTTATTTGAGATGTGGTGGGTCGCATCTAATGTGTCAAATTTTCGATCCCGTTTTCATTAGCTTATAAACTAAAGGATTTAATATACATATCGTGTCACTAAAGTATAGCAGAATAGTATAAAAGAGTGATAGTTGGACGTAGTTTAAGAATAAAGGATCCAATCCACAAAAATCTGTCAACTAAATTTAAATCGTGTCAAAAGGAAAAGTCATTAATCTCAGATTTCAGAGATTGGATCCTTTTTCCTTAACACGTTCACGGACGGTAAGGTGTTTGGCTTCCGACCAAAAATGACACATAAAGGGGTTTGGGTAAAGTTGGCGTCGTTTTTAAATTTTGGCGGCCACTCATGAAAGTGGTAAATTTGGAAAGAACAATTTAAAATAAACTTATTTTATTATGGAGTGCATTTAGCTAAATCATATCGGAGCCGAGATATCATACTTTAAAGTTTTATAGTAAAGACTCACATTTATATTTGAAATGCATCGGAATGAGTTAAAACTACTATTGTGTATGCCACGTAAAACCTAACCTTAACTCATAAGGTAACCTTGGACATAAGGTTCTTTTTCGGTCAATGATTATTTAGAGATAGTTCCTTTTTCATTAACACTGCGATTTGATGATGGATGTCGATGAACGTTCTATTGAACGTAATTATGTCAAAGGTATGTCGCATTTTACACAACAAATAAAAGTATTCATATTTTTACACTTTATGCGTGTTTTTTCAGGTATACAGGGTGTTTGGTTAGCGGTGTCGGAGCTTTTAAGGGCTTAAACTACAATCAATTTTATCGATAAATTACCATTCAATTTTTTTTTTGTGCCAACGATAATTAAATGGCGGCCATTTTAAAATTTCAAACAGACGAATACGGGCGCACGTGATATTTCTGGAATTATACGTTTGTTATCGGTCCTATCCCTGCAAAAAAAATCTCGTTAGAGAGCTCATTAGATAAGCAAACAATTAGGCTAATCATTTGACTCAACTATTTGATCAACAAGGCTAAAAAAAATTTTTTTTATTAAAAATAGTAAAAAATTCGCCTTAATTTTTCAATTAATTTAATTTTGCATGAAAACTAGGTCGTTAAGAGAGGTTTTTGGTGTTGTTATTTATTAGTACAGTATGTTAGCTAAAAAATAACACCATAATTACAGCTATACCTTAAGTACTTTAGGAATTACAAGTACTCAAACATACACCAAAACAGCTGCATTTAGCGTTCCCGATGCAAAATCCATAAACAAATGAATGTCAGCAGTGTACTGACTAGTGAAGTGGCCGCCTTCCATCCATCCAGTGCATGTTTGAGCACTTCTAATTCCTAAAGTACTTAAGGTATAACTGTAATTATGGTGTTGTGTTTTAGCTAACATCCTGTACTAACAAATAACAACACCAAAAACCTATCTTAACGACCTAGTTTTCTTGCAAAATTAAATTAATTGAAAAATTAAGGTGAATTTTTTACTATTTTTAATTAAAAAAATTTTTTTTAGCCTTGTTGTTCAAATAGTTGAGTCAAATGATTAGCTTAATTAGTTTGCTTATCTAATGAGGTCTCTGACGAGATTTTTTTGCAAGGATAGGATCGATAACAAACGTATAATTCCAGAAATATCACGTGCGCCCGTATTCGTCTGTTTGAAATTTTAAAATGGCCGCCATTTAATTATCGTTGGCTCAAAAAAAAATTTTTATGGTAATTTATCGATGAAATTGATTGTAGTTTAAGCCCTTAAAAGCTCCGACACCGCTAACCAAACACCCTGTATAAATAAATGTAGACAAGCGAATCGTATGCTTTCGGGTAAGTACCTAATAACATTAATTGATTATCCGACCAAATCAAATACCGCTTGGACCTGTCACTGAACGATCTGCAGTGTTATTCACTAAGGAAACCGCCTTGCTCTCAGCGATGTGTCAGCGCTGCGGCAGCGTCGAGCCTAAAAATGGTATTCACGAAGCGACGAATGCGGCATGAGCTGGAACTACACTGCGTCGAGAGTTTGACGTTTAATGTACGAACTTCGTATTCTCTAACGAAAAACAGCGACGAACTCACCCACAACCTCGCTCACAGCCTCGATCCCTAATGTCAAATAAAACACCTAGGATTTTAGACAAGGCTGTCTCGTCGTCGAGCTCGTTGATGAGCGCAGCGTCGAATGTGTGAATAAGAGAATAGCGTAGCTGGCCTTCGTTTTCACCGCGCTGACATTGCGACAATATTAGGAAATACATACATACATAAGAAACATACATAAGAAAGCATTAGTAACAATTCCAATCTAACAACTAATCTAATTAGGTACATTTCCTACTTGAAAATATGTCAAAACATTTTGCATGTGTGCATCACACCTGTGTTTCCTTATGGTGTAGTCTCTGACTACACCATAAGTGAACCGGGTGAACCGTCTATTGAAACCATTTTGCAACATTTTTAATGT
Organism: Thaumatotibia leucotreta; assembly: GCA_025490895.1. Lineage (NCBI taxonomy): Eukaryota > Metazoa > Arthropoda > Insecta > Lepidoptera > Tortricidae > Thaumatotibia > Thaumatotibia leucotreta. The sequence goes on from JALPQI010005548.1 coordinate 14,642, forward strand.
TCACTAAACAGACAGCATAGAAATCGCATAAGAAAATACAGTTGCATTTTGTTTTGTTGCAGTTGATCTTCTTTTTTTAAGTCGGTTAAATTAACTATTATACTTTAAGGGCAATATCCTTGTATCTTTGTTAGTAGTATTATCGAGTTAAATAATCCTGTAGTCATGTAAGCTGTCTCCTAAACCTGTCTTAGTTAGGTATATTCACTGGTCCAATAACATTGTTTGAAGGGCCATATCTTGGCTCCGATATTACTTACGGCAAAACTTATTTTGTAAATAAGCTAGTCTAAGGTAGCACTACAAAATAGTAGTGACATACACGATGGCCGCTGAAAAAAAAAATTACGCCACTAGTCCATACAAAAATACCCAATCCCCTTTGTATGGAAATTTTGTACATGCTATAGCATGCGTGTCATTATGACACATGAGAAATATGGTAGTTAACGACGCATACTGCTATAGCATTCGACTGCTATAGAATAACTTAGTCAGGAGTCGATTACATAAGCCAGTAAAATTCTATATCATTGTCCTGCCACACCAGTTCTCGTTTGTTAGCTGAAAGTTCAGACTCTTCGACACTTAAAAACTCTTCTGAAGATTTATCAGTTGCCTCCTCGAACAACCTGACAAATTTTTTGAGTTCTATTTTTCATCGTCTAGTTATTACAAATGTTACAGATATAGTTATTTGAGTAATAATGTATCTATGCCCCCGTTATGCTGTAAATAAACAGTATTAAACGTCAAGAGCCAATTATCGACCATATTATGTTCTTGAAAACGTAAGCGAAACACAACGGCGAACATATTTGTGGAAATATTTTAATTTACCTTTCGCATTTTAAATCCATCTCCAATTCATTTCACAGTAAAAAATAATTACCTACTAAAAATTTTTACATCAACGTATTCAAAATATATAGAAATAATAGATAAAAACAGTATTTACAACGATTTAAACATCATCTTATGTATTTCCACTATTCCACTCTCCCGGCGCACATGCCGCACATCTGAACAAATCCTCATACTACCGCGACTGCTATAGCATGTGTGTGCGTAAAAAGAGGGCAAGGAGGTGAGGTTGTCGCTTACTCAAAAACTAAGCAAAAATCATGTGATGTGACAGTAATCTTATCCAGGTTTGGTACAACGTGACAGTAAGTCGAGGACTATGGGTATTTTCTATAGCGGAGCGAATTTTCTAACATTTCTGGTTAAGAAAAGGGGGCCGATTAAAGACTGCTATAGCATTTGTGTCATATAAAGGGGGCCTTAACCTGAATGCTATAGCAGCTACGCCCGTGAACGTGTTAACTAGTTTCCAGTTTATCTTCTGCGTACATTGATAAAGTTAAGGTCATCGTTTTCAATCTTATAATATAGGTAATCAATAAATATTACCTACTATTAATTATTGACCACAGTAAAGACTATTATGGTCAACCTATATAACCCGTATTCTTTTAAGTTCCGAAATAGCGACACTACAAAAAGGACTTACAAAAGGTTCTATAAAAAACGTTATCATTAGGTAGTAGGTATCATTACGTAAAATATTTGCTACTACTACTTCTAAAACCTGAATTATTTTCCTAAAATACCCTCTATATCTGCCTCTAGGCTTATTCTTAGTCTCAAAAGCTCAGCGCTAAAGGAAATGCAGTTACTTTTTACTACCCTGTACGTGTACAGCGGTGATAGGTATGATTGGAACTTTACCACCGTAATTCCGCGCTTATAAGCTTGACGCAAAATTCGCAGCGCATCAGGTGCACCATGTCGTCTTTAATATTAATGGCGTTCTTTACATTCATTGATTATTTACAAAATTAAAAATTGTGGAAAAAATTTTAAAAATAACCTCTCGTAAAATAGTTTTTTTTTTATTCTGATTTATTAAGTCCAAATATTTTATACTCAAAGAAACTCCTTTAGTACTACTATTGAATAGTGAAGGTTTTGTCTCTAAACCTTTTCCCCCGAATGAACGGGATAATCTCGAAAAACTGTCTAACTGTACGAGAACATAATTATGCATCGGGGCTTGTATTAAGCGTTCCATTCATACGGACAGAAAGAAAAGTTTCAACCATACCAACAGCAGGAGAATTGTGATAAATAAATAAATATCATGGGACATCTTACACCAATCAACCTAGTCCTACGGTAAGCTCAATTAAGGTTTGTGATGTGGGTACCAAACGACGATATATACCTATAATAGATAGATACACATGATGATGCTTCTACCAGTCTAACCTACGAACAAATAAAACATGGAAGCCGCACACCGTACTAAATTACCTTCCAAAAACGGTCCTGAATTTTAGTTGACATTTGTCACCCTCCCTTCAATACATCACGGGCATCACGGCAATAAATTTCAATGTCAACCTATAAAAACTAAAACCGCTATTTCAAAATAGTTGTGATTGGCCCATCAAAGTTTTGATTGGCTAAATTCTATAAGCATTTGGCAAAGATTTTGCGCCGAAATATGCGCGGTGTTAAGAAAAACGCTATGTCCTGCCCATCTTGGCACAATTGAACAATTGTTTCTGGGGGCATTTTGAGCTGGCTTTAGATGGACATGTTATATTATGGTCGCAGAGTCTAACAATGAACTTTCCCTATTCCAGCAAAGAAAAATGGCGTCGTCCCGAAGCTGTCGTCCTCGCCGGTGGCCGTCAGAGCGCGTGCGTCGCTCGCGCCGCCGCCCTCGCCGCGCAAGCCAGCCGCGCGGCGCACTCCTGCGCAGAGGCCGAACACCCTGCCAACTAACAACAAAGGTACGTCATTTAATACCGAAAGACATTTTTTTATATAACCCCTCGTCAGTGACGACAAAAATGGCGAAAAGTAGTTGCCTGTGGAGCCCAGTTTACCAGGCCACCGATTGCTAAGAAACTGCACGCACAACGGCTGCTCAAGGCCAAGTTTTCTATCTGTTTTATTTCACTAGCTACACACCTCAATGAGTATGCAAGAGACAGGTATACATTAGTCAGCTTTATTACTCAATGTCCAAATCGGGCTTCGCCACAGATGCGAGCGGTATCAGGCTTCGCCACAGATGCGGGCGGTTGATAAAATGTTAAAATCGGGCCTCGCCACTGACGAGGAGATAGTGGCACAACAAAATGGCTTCACTCCACCTGATCTTAAGTGAAAAGTAAAGCCCAAATCACGGCGGCAACGAACAGGAGACCAGCAGTAACCTGTCAGTTGCCACCGCCTTGCTGGCCCGCTAGATGCTTCTTCACGCTTCGTTTAAAGGGCCCCAACTTATAGGTATGCGGAAACACATGTGCCGGTAAAGAATTTCACTTTTTAATAGTCCGGCATATGATCTAATAACATAATAGTACCTACTAACCCGCAAATAGATATTTATTTTATTACACATCGATCTAGGGAATCTGGAAAGGAATTTCAGATTATAGCTTTTTCCACATCACCACTTATGACGTCCGTCAGTCAGACAATCAGCTCTTTCTTTATTATGCATAGAACAGATAGAGTGCATAATCCTTCACCTTCGGTTTTTTACGGAATGCGGATTCCGTGAAAATACGAAGAAAAAAGATTGTGCACTACATAAAATTATACTTACGTCAGGGATTTGGCGTTTAATACGACAATGGTTAGGTACATACAGAGTGGAGATAGCGGATCAGTGAAGGCAGGCCTGCTACCGCGAACACCGAAGTTCGCAAATTTCGGGGATTTGTCTCTGTCACTCCAACGAAGGCGTCATTAGAGTGGCAGAGAAAATTCCCCGAAATTTGCCAACTACGGTGTTCGCCGTATCAGGCCAGGGTGGGTACCTGGGGGGCGATTTTTGAGATTCGAACGCTCGAATCTTTCATTCGAAAATGAATAAAAACGATGAAATGCTATTTTTGAGATTCGAGTGATAGAAAGTTCAAAAACGACTGCGGTTGACCATTCGTATTCAATTCTATTGATAGAAATTGGATAAGTACGTAGATAGGTACTCCAATAAAGTGTCACTGTCAAGTTTGTCAACTGAGACCCTACTGCGAACCACGAACAAAGTGTTGGCTCTCTCTCGCACTTGTGAATTCGTACGTAAGTGTGATATAGGCAACACTTCGTTCGTGGTTCGCGGTAGGGCCTCTGTTGATGTTTGTTTGTGTGCACCATAGATTATAATAACATTGATCGTAGATTTACGTTCCGATTCACTAGCGGTACATGTTTTTTTATAATAAAAACCGTTAAATAATGTTTAATATGTTATAATTCATTGTTATTATTAGCTGGAATATAAATTCCGACGTCAGTGTGCCATAATTTAGCATTATTACATTAAATTTAAAAAACCGGTAAATATCGACTTTCTGCGTGCAACGTGTCGCAAAGATATCGATAATCAATCTCTAGCTTTTCGAGTGCGACTTTCAAAAATAGGGTATATTAGCTTCATTCGAAAATAGTCGTGAAAAATTTTGTCATTCGAATTTGAATTCGAACGGGAATTTGAATTCGTGCGATAGAAATTCAAAAATCGGCCCCTTCTGATCCCGTTCTGCTACGCAAGGCAGATTGTGAAAGAAATATTTTTTTTAACAAACTTTTTGATTGCTAATCGTTTCCATTCCTGTCAAAAGATTGTATGAATAAAACTATTCCCATTCATAATTAAAACAAAAAATGTAATTTTACGTGAATCGACGCGATCTATTCCTTCTCAATAAAGTATTTATTCAAAGACCGATGCGCAGTGCAATGTATAACGTAACGTCAGCCACTCTCTCATTTTCTGTGGAATATTGCGCCCACTAGAAAAGCACTATTCTAGGCGCAAGTACCTAACAACTACCAATAAAATTATCGAAATCCAATCCATCTACCTATTACACTACTATCTACACGTATAAAATCGACCAAATCAGTGGATACAAATGACCCTTGTGCTGCCATCTAGCGATTTACTCGGTAATTATTACGCTCGCCACAAAGCTGGTTCTCTAAGATAGTAAGTGAGTTTGTAATCTCGGCCCGTCCTAGTAGATGGCGCTAATTGCAAAAAATGTGAATTCAGTGCTGTGAATGATATAAATAGATTTTAATATTTTATGTGTTTTTTCCTATCCTCAACAAACAAATCTCTTTGAGCTGTATTACTACACAAAATTGCACCGTTTATTGGATGGTATTATAATGTAAGTTTAATTTACAGAATATTGTGTATAACTCATCAGAAACAATTACAGTCATATTAAATTAGGTAGATAGTTCAATAAAGATATTAACAATTTTCGTTGTACAAGCAACTAGAATGAGAGCTATCCAATCCACTTTCAAACCTTGTTATACGTACCTAATGCAATATGGTGAACAAGAGAATACAACTTTGTAGTCGATAGTACTAGCTCCGTGGTATGTACCTATGTACACTTTTGTATCATATATTTGTAATGAGTATCAACCAATACTCGTGTTCTCCTGACAGGTACTACACTATTGGAATAACAACGCAATAAAATACAGTTAGCCATTGACAATTCTTGCGAAAGTGGTATCTTTTAGTATGTTGCACTGTGTCATAGTCCATAATTGGAATTGTTAATTGGTTGCTTACAAACCGTGCAGCGAGGCGCCATCGAGGTTATTAATGCAATAATGCTTTTACTTTTTTGGTCTCCGGTAGACTTTGACTTTCTTTCCTTTTGGTGGCACTGCTCAAAGATTTTTGAAATATACTACAATAGCGGTTGGTATAGGGATAGTTGCTGATTTCTATGAATGAATATTTGACAGATTAGAAATGAGCCTCATATACATATATGATGCTAAGAATTAGGATATTCATCATCTCATATTAATAAGGATTAATTTATAACTGTCAAAAGTTCATTCATCCTTAGAAATCGGCAACTATAGGTGAACAATATACAGGGTGTAATCGATAAGTGTTTACAGGTCATAATTCCGTAAATATGAGAGATATCAGAAAACTTTTAACTGATATCGAAAGTACGTTACCCAACGAGTAAAATTATGCTATTAACTTTTTCTAAATAGATGATGTAATATTAAAAATAGTAACTTAAAACGCTCCCATACATTTAGTATGACGACTTACAGCCTTAAAGAATGTCGGATGTCGTAAGAGATAAAACTGTTAGAGATTCGTTATTTGTCCGAATACATTGTAATAAAGTAATAATACTACCGTTTATGATATAATTAATCTAACATTTATTCTTAAATTATAAAATATTCGTATTAAACTAGTCTTTGAATGAACGGTTACGTACTTAATGTATTGGAGGGTTTGAAGTTAATATTTGAGTTATTTACGTTTTTATTTCAAAAAAGTTATTATTGTAATTTTACTTGTTGTGTAATGTACTTTAGATATCAGTAATTTTTTTTCTGATATCTCTCGTATTTACGGAATGATGGCCTGTAAACACTTATCGATTACACCCTGTATAGGTAATCGTCGTTAGAATTTAATCGTGGTATGTGGGCGTTCTAAACCTATGGAACACGAAGGGAATATACCTTAAATATCGTAGATAGGGTATACCCTAGGGTGCTCAAAGAAATCTTCGTTATTTTTAAACTTTAGGCTTTCGCAAACTGAAACAGACGCCATCGAAGATTTTTCTACACTGCTATTAGGATTCGTTGCTCGTAACATTGCAGTAGGCGTTTATTTCTTTCTCATTGCTTCCATTTGTTTAATGATATGAAAAAAGATATCTATAATAAAAGTTTAATAAAAAAGTGGTGGTTCCGGTACAGTTGGCAATACTATATTATAACATCAAACGCACCTTAATCACCCGTAATTAATAATTCTAAAGAAATAACTAATTACTTACTTAATTCATAACAAGGTATTACGCGAAAAGTCGTTTACATAAGATTCGTTCATTTTTTATTTATTATTATAACATTTATAACATATATTAAGATCGTATTTTGAAGTTTACATTAACGATGGAGTTGAGGCGTTTGCATAAGTATGTATAAGTCTAGTAAAAAGATTAGATGTAACGTGTCGGTACCCATGTCCCTATTAATGCAGATAAAGTGCATCATCCTGTTTTTAAAAAGTAAGCAATTTGGGCTATTACAGCCATGTAGGTTATCCATAGACTAGAGCTACTGATACATACCTAATTGCATACTCTCGGTCAAAGAATACGGGTATGTAATTTTTCATAGAAAATACTGCAAACGGGCTGATTTTAAACAGTTTTCAAATCTTTACAGGATAGGTCCTAGAATCCTTATTAACATCAGATTATATTGGAATTTTCTTGCATTCATTCATCCATGCCAAAATACGTATTCAACGTTAGATTAATTTTTGCTTTACAGGCAAAATTTTAGACTGTTTTGAAATACTACCCAATATGTATGAAAAAAAGGTTTTTTAATCATGACTTGGTGTTCTAAAATCCATAGAGATATCTGATGATAACATGTTTTTGGATTTCATTTAAAAAGTCAGGGAAATTCCAATATACCTAATATCATATTAAAATGGATTTCACTTAGGTATACTGTAAATATTTTAAAACTTTTTTTAAATCAGCGTGTTTTCTATGATATATTACACCGACCCGTATTATTTGAATTTAGAGAGTGTACCTTTCCCTATATCTTTATATCACTACAAAATTGACGAATTCGAAAACGTGATTTTAAATGTAGAGAAGTAGGTATGAAAATGACGATTCGGTCAATCTATTCTTACAATATGGAGTTCAAGTTCGAATCAGGAAGAATTGACGATTTTTTATGAAAAACGTATCTTTCTAAAACTGCTGAACTCACATGTGTTACAATCCGACTATATTTCGCAGACGGAGACTCTTTTTAGAAATTTCAACTTAAACGCTAGCGCTTCGCTTTGGTCTGATTATTTTACCGTTTAGTTCCAAATAGGCTTATATGTCACGAAAAGTTTATACTTCATATGTCTTTTGATTTTCTTGCATGGGAGTTACACTTTCGCACCGAGTACGTTGATTTAGTCAAGTAATATGAGGTTTTAGTTTTCGCTAAATTTTTACCGAGTTACATTATGTAGGTACATACATATTTAGCATTCCGTATGTGCTCTCTAATTCCGTATTAGGTACCTACTCAAATCTTTGAGTAGTGTTGAAGGTAAGCATTATCGTGTGCGTAATAAATGTAATAATGTAACATATTTAAAAAGTTAGGGTTAGGTGTTCGATTGTACAACTATGACAAAGATTTCGATTTCTCGAACGTATGTTCTGAATTACATTATCATTATTAGACATGTAGTGACGGGACGGCATACCAATAATTAAAATACAGGTACATTCGTCCATTCTAACAATTTAGGAATTATGTCTCTTGTCTGTCTGAAACACATTAAGTCATTATAGCTATAGGTACTGGTTACTCACCTAATTTAAGTCCGAAATTGCTCTATATGTTTCAACCCCATAAAAATATCAGGACACCCTCGGGCAAGGGCCACGGTGAGGGGTGCTTAATCGATCGAGACATAATTATCGTCCATTTTTCGACTTAAATTACGTGAGTGACCCGTACTAGAACATAATTATTTTAACGTATTGCGAAAACACAATTCAAATTATTTTTTAACTAAATATTTTGATTTGTAGGTACTTTGTATTTTTCTCCAGTAGTCACACTACTTAATACTACTCGTATATAAATTATAAATATTAGATGTCATATACCAAAGAAAAACGACCAAGATCACCTATTGTCCGAGGTGGGGATCGAACCCACGTACTCAGCTTTCGCGGCTGATGCCTGTACCCCTCGGCCACTCGGTCTTAGCAACCACCGGTCAAATTTCTCGGGTATATGCAATCCCTTACAAGGCTAGGCGCCTTTGACCATTCTCTAAGGGCAAGCAATACATGCCTGCACCTCCTATTAGAATACTTTACAGTTTATAATTATTTTAATTTATGTATTTATAAAAAGTTGAACACTTTTGGTATCGTGTTGTTTTATCATCAATTCCGTAAGTTACCTACGATTCAGTTTGAATGATTATTTATGTTCTTACAGCAACTATTCACGTAGGTATTAAGTTATGTAGTTAAGTAACCAACATACTAAAATTTTATTAATATCTTGTTACGTTATTTCATTACATCGTTTTTATACACAAGCCTCGGTTCAGATCTGAATGCTTAGAATAACGCGTATAAGACATTTATTACGGAACGTTATTTTCGCAAGCGACTCGCACTTGGCCGCGGCATTTTTTTTTCATAATTGCACAGTTTAGCTCATAATCGGCTTGACATTTGGCGCGCACGAAAGTACCGGGGCCAAACTGGCGGAGGAAAGTCAAAAGTGCCGCGATCGTCGCACGCGCAGGCCGGCGACGGAAATACAGCTTGCGGGCCCGCACCGGCACCTGTGCACTTGGCCGATAAACTAAATAATTAATAACGTATCATAAAAAAATAAAAAGTGTTTTTTTTAATTAATTTTGTTTATGCAAATTTTCGTGCAATTGAAAATGAACCGTGAGCGATTAAAATATTTTTTTATATGCAATGAGCACGGGGAAATACAAAAAAATGTGTTTTAAGATCATTTTTATTTTATGTTAATTTGAGTTTAAAATTACACGTGAGTCTCAAAGTGTATTGTAGAATGACTAAAAATAGTAAAAATGTCTACAATTCGCGATAAAAATAATTGCAATTTAAGTTATTAATAGCTTACGATCATTGACCTCAAAACAACCGTTACGAAACTGTTCTCTTTTCAAACTGAATCTGAATCTGCGCCGCGTTAAAATAAACAATTGAAGAACACAATGAGTCCGTTGCACAAGTTCGTCTCCTTCTTCCAACCCGACAACCGGAGGAAGATACAGCAGAAGATATTCTTCAGTGAACTCAACATTTGTACTGAGATTGAGGAGCTAAAATGGGGCATTAGCCCTATCAATCGACGCATCAAAGGTAAACACTACGTTACTATTATGTACCCTATATTCTACTACTACACTTTCCAAAAATTACTAAATATGTAATATCTACTTAAATGTTATTGTCAGGCAACTCCAATAATTACCAATGAGATACCTACTTTTTATGAGGCATTAAATTTTTTTGAAAATTAATATTCGTAGGTATGTTTATTTGTTCACATTTCCCTTAGAACCGTTCCATCTCCGATAATACTCGTAGAATCAGGACAAGGTTGTTCTACAACCTCATGCCAATGCCATAACATAATCATGTGTGTTTCTCATTTTTAGTTACAAAATAAATTTGGTAATTTAACAAAATACATATACAAATACCTTCAGCAATGATAAGTTTCTACTCAAGATACGTTGAAATTGATCTTAGATACGATTTACCAAAAGGAAGTGATAGATGGGTTCAATCAAAACATATTAGGAACAGTAACAACACTCGTTTCATTAAAAGTAAACAAATACAAATTATTCATGTAGGTACAGTGATGGGGACTATGTCAAAGTGAAGCTATATATCAAGTTGTCAGAAAGGGTCTAGCAGGATAAGCTAACAAGAGTTGCCCCCTCAAGGGATTTGGTTGTAATTTGAGGTGCAGTAGTGGGAAGCCCTAAGAACACTGGATGCGTAATATCAGCCTCCGATTTTCTTTTGTTTCAGACTTATTCACGAAAATGTCATAAATCATGGTAATCTTCAAACTGTGATATTAACTAAACCAAGTAAGCGAGAGTGACCAAATAAATTCAGAATTAAAGAGCGTGAAATGGGGTTCATAATGCATATTTTTAAAGACATTCATATCTTCAAACTTGGATGAAAAAAAAATGTTTTTTTTTTTCGGTTATATTTTTTGCCACTTCTCGCAGAGGCACAACTACCAAAAAAATTACTTAATAAGCCACAACTGACAACTATGTATACATTTAAAAAGATTTCGAAAAATCATGGTGCGTCATGTCAAAAAAAAATTACGAACGTATGTTTTCGCACCATCTGTACAAGAACACGACAATCATTGATAAATCATTTTTATTACCATTCCATTTCAACAAATAATTCAGTAGAGCAATCAGAACAATACAATTCTTCTATATTTACAGAATCATACTCTTCATGGTCCCAAGTATGACTGTATTCAATTCCACAATATTCACATTTCGTTTTAAGGGCAATATTTTCATCCGAAAGGGAAGTGATTTATCAATGATTGTCGTGTTCTTGTACAGATGGTGCGAAAACATACGTTCGTAATTTTTTTTGACATGACGCACCATGATTTTTCGAAATCTTTTTAAATGTATACATAGTTGTCAGTTGTGGCTTATTAAGTAATTTTTTTGGTAGTTGTGCCTCTGCGAGAAGTGGCAAAAAATATAACCGAAAAAAAAAACATTTTTTTTTTCATCCAAGTTTGAAGATATGAATGTCTTTAAAAATATGCATTATGAACCCCATTTTACGCTCTTTAATTCTGAATTAATTTGGTCAATCTCGCTTACTTGGTTTAGTTAATATCACAGTTTGAAGATTACCATGATTTATGACATTTTCGTGAATAAGTCTGAAACAAAAGAAGATCGGAGGCTGATATTACGCATCCAGTGTTCTTAGGGCTTCCCACTACTGCACCTCAAATTACAACCAAATCCCTTGAGGGGGCAACTCTTGTTAGCTTATCCTGCTAGACCCTTTGTTACTGCTATTGTCATTTCGAGAAGGTTCTAGGGTAGTCTAGGGTGCCAATTGGTTAAATATACAGTATATTACAAGTGTCTCATAAATTCTCTGTAGTCTGAGCAGGAAACCGTCGACTGGTAGCGTGAATCCCTTATGATTTGAAAACGGTACAGTAACCCACAAATATATCAACATATCCATTAAAAGCTTTACGCCCATAAATATACAGTCCTATTAACAATAGTTTGCTCATTGTACGGATGCATTGCCATTTATAAACTCTTGGTGGGTGGCATAGCCCTTTCATTGACTGTTGACTCCATTATCGATCCTTTATTTGTGTTCCTGGCCTAATTGTCCGTACATCCCATGTGGGATAGTCTGTATATTATTCCAAGCGTGAGATCCTTTGTCTGGTTCTGAGAACGTGTGAGCTTGGTCTTAGGAAGATTATAAATGTGCGACTAAGATATTGGTAATTAATTACCTCAGTGGTTGATAATGAGCTCTCCAGCACTTGTGGCGCTTAATTAGTAGAGTTACCGAAGAACAATGTGTGAGGTTAATAATAATTACAAATATTTAATACTAAGTATTCGTAAAAGAGGTTTAATTTAAATGACAGAATATACCTAGTCATTCTTAAAGTAGGTACTTATGTACAATAATTCCTTACGACCAAAATTACACCAAGTTGTAACAAAATCTTGCACGATAAGATAGGCAACGGGGGAGGACGTGGACAACGGCGACTTAAAGTGTATTTTTTTTCAGCTTCATATTTTGAAATTTTTAGGCATTACGTAGAGGTACCCTACGTAATGAAACAGAAAATAAGTAGTGATGTTAAATTTTGCACCGTAATGCTTCCTATGTGCGCCTATAGTGTTCCACTGCTGGGCAAAGGCCTCCGCCCATTTTCTTCACTATCCTGTATGCAGTATACTGCTTACAGGATAGTGAAGGAAATGGGACTGAACCACTGTCTCTGGCCATTCCATTAAAATAGGAAACATCTAAATTTGTACTGATTTTATACTTATCTGAATACTCAAACTTGATCACTTTACCACGGGATATCATTACAAAACCAGATGAGCAATCACATACTCGTAATTACACCTCAAAAACAAGTTTACTGTCTTAATAAAACTAGAGCCAAGTTTTAAAATCACCATAAAATCGTCGTAAAATTGCTTAACACGTCTGATTGGATTAAGTAATTAGAAAGGCATATCTAGTGCGACTAACATGTATGGATGACTATTAATGGGAATGCAAATTCGCCTGTAACTTGCCGTGTGTCAGAGCATTTGCAATGTTACATAATACGCGAAGCTACAAAGTTTCCGCCTTACTTTTTAAACCGGTACCGCACAAAATAGGGACATAAAAAGATTAGCCAAGTTCTTTTTTTTGTTAAACATGATTTCAAGGCATGACTGATAAAAATATAGTGGGCCACGCTTTAGATAGTTGTATCAGCCAACAATGTCCACTGTTTACATGGGTTTTTTTAAACATCTACACACCGTCTTCTCTTCCTATTTACTATCCATTTCCAAAAATCCTGTGGTCCTGACCAGTGACCACATCGTCGGTCTTTCTTAGGTTTGTTTGGGTTCATTGATAAAATAAGTGTTATGAAAAGCTTGTTTTAAATTACTTGAGTGAAGCACATTTTGTACATAATATAATGCATATGATGTATATGTGGAGTTTGTGTATACCCTACGTCAAATGCCACAGTTTTCCATCAATAAGTAATTAATTAACAACAACCTTCCAATTCTCTATCAAAGTCACAGTGATCAAAGTTAATGAAAAAAAAGGTAATTTACACTCTGTGGGATTCCTTCGAACTCTCACACGCGCATTTATGAATACCTAGAGTAGGTACTCGATAAGGTGATACCTCAGAGGTTATTGCTTTGTAAATGTTGAAGACAATGTTCACAAAAAAATTGTCTCTAAAATGTATTTTTTCCCCAATTTATCTACTTAAATCCTTTTCAAGTGTACGAGCGTATAATAATTGCCAGCTGTTCCATAGGTTTTGCAACTACTTGGCTTGTACTCTTCGTTGCTTACGCATACATGCAGTCGTAATTTGTGCCAATCAATGGTCGTGGGTGGTTTTTTCTTTGAATGGAAGAAAGTGTGTTATGCCCACCCGTGGGCTGTGCCCACAATCATTGAGAAATTGCATCCGTAATGTGCTCTTTCAATAACAATCGAAAATAATAAATTTAATTTGCACTTTATTGTTTTTGAATGGATGTCGTAAAAGTTAACGACCGTTCGTAAAGGTTTATTTACATAATCGTACGTAATCTGAATTCTGCATAACAAAACGTTGAAAAAGAGAGTTTAACATACTAAACGTCATTCTATGAAACTGCGAACCCCAACGAATGCAGAAAAGATCGAAAGTTTTGATAATTGTTGAGATTTATTGCTGTGAAATTTGAATTAACGATATGATTTTAGAGATAACATAAAACAATTAATTAAGCTTTTCAATGGATTGTTTTTGTCCGAAAATTATAATGAAATTTTAGGAATAACACTATAAGGGTTAAGTGAAGTCTCATCCATCAGCATGTATTCTATCTAGTATAAGATGCAAGCAAGCTAGTTCAACACGTGCGGAAAGCTGGATGAGGTCTCTATGGCTTGCTCATAGCCGAAAGGTGCATCTAGATCAAACGAGCATTCGCTCATTCTATCCCCCACTCTACGAAATTCGTTAGTTACACAAAACGTGATTCGTCGAAATTCGTTGATTACGTAGAGTGGGGGATAAAATATGCGAATGCTCGTTTGGTGCATAAATGGACCTGTAGGTTGTACGTGTCTTCACCCTAAATATAGCAATCCTCTCCTAGTATCAGAAACTATATAATTGTTTAGTTGTACAGTCAAAGACAAAATATGGTGTACACAAAAATGTTCAAAAATATGTCCCAGTGCACTCTAATTCTATGTAATAAGATCGTCGTATCATATTTATGAGCGGATTCTTTCGATACTTATTTTTGTACTTTACTGTACTCGGTTGTGTTTTTCGCAGTAACACAAAGTACCCAAATATAGAGGGTCTGTTTCATAGAAGGCTCAAATAGTTCGGAATATGTTACAATACATAGACTTATTAATTTAATAGACCGAGTCTATTATATCTGTGGGTGACGCCAGCAATGCCTGTCAACGATCTTTGTTTGGCTATACTAGTGCACCTAAACCGCAAATAGTAAAAGTGATTAAAATAAAGCTTTTCATGTATATTTCTGTTCGATAAGTGCACGGAATGTGATAAAAGTGATGACTTGTGTGGTTCCATGGTGTAAAAACCGCCAGGGTTACCTGAATGAACAAAATAAAGACATTACGTTTCACCGGTAATTTAGTTTTGACTTGAATTTTAAAATTTCGAACCTTATTAAGGTAAAAGTAACTGAAAATCTTATTCAATATTTGTTGCCGGATACATGTGTGTAGCTTTGTGAATTAACCATTCGTATTTGCATTCGTAATGTAATTATAAATAGTGGGATTCAAATATTTGTATTGCATAGTGTTGTACTTAAGCGATCGATCGTGATATCGATAAATCTATTGATAGCCAACTCAGAAAATGAATCGATGTTTTTAATTTCCAACAGGTTTCCACAGGACACTGAACAAAGGCTAATATGGGTCAAAAATATCAAAAAGGCAGACGACTGGTGCCCTAAAAAGTATTCAAAAATATGCTCCGCACATTTTTAAGCTGTTGTTTCAGGCAAGGGCGTACCCATAAGTGATTACATTCTGACGTAGTACCCACCATATTTGGTAATCATCCAATGTCATGTCAACCAGAAAGTAAAGTAAGTTTAGTTTAATAATGACACTCATGTGATACTTGTGTAGACTGATTAATTATAAAGAAGCCATCATACGAAAATTGTTAGGTATGCTTTAAGGGATGATAAGTTCCGTAAAACATGTTATAATGAGGGTTTTCTGAAATGGCGTTCATCAGGGCGGCAGCACTGAGGCGTCAGGTCCAGAAACTTGTCTAAATTCTCAGAGCGCCTATAGTTTCGTGTTTAAATGATTTGTACAAGTTAATAAAATTATGTAAAAAAATAAAATGACCTTCTTCTAGTTAGTTGTTCTTTGAGGCTAGGTAATTGTGTTTCTTAGCGGGACCTTACCGCTAAGTGGCGCCAACTAGTGGCATACGTTTTAGACAGAACACTTCTTATGACATTTGACATTTTAATTAAAGAAAATATTTCATTAATTTTGTGATTTTATTTTTATCCTAAAGTGTAGATTTAGAAATCATGACATATTAAGGATCGCAGAAGATCGTGATTCTGGGTAGGAAATAAGGTTTATTCGCACTGTTCATCGCTACCTAATTTGGTAAAAATATTATTATTGCCGATAAAAGCATACGATGAAGACTGGACAACACTAATAGTAATGACATTTTATCTAGTCAGGTTGGTAGCATTGTTCAAGAAAAATTAAGAAAATGGAGTCGGTGATATAATTCACGACCGAGTAGAACTACCTTGTTTGTCTCTTTTTCCTTATGGAATACATACTGAGATGGTAAAGGATGACAATAGTTTGTTCAGGTATGTCTTAATACACGGAATCTTCCCTATATTTTATCTGTGTTACAATAGATGTCACTAGGAGCACGATTGACTAGTAATAGATTTAGTTTTATTTGAAATCCAGATATTTACTACCTGTTAGTGCACAGTTTTAATTAATTTAGCATCATACATCGAAAATAGTCAAAACCACCCTTTCTAGAAGAGTAAATTAGTAAATAAAAAATTTACTATTTTTGGAATAAATTGATTTCAGCGCCATCTATTATTGCACGTACATATTTTTATGCGTTTTTCTCGATACGCGTCAAACAGTACACTGCTCGAGTCTTGACAGAAATAATCTATAGATGTCGCTAAACAAAATCTTGCATATATTGATTTTAAATGTTTAAGGAGGTCTAAAAAACCAAAAAACTAATAAATACAATAAAAAAAAAGTAAAAAGTCCCTACATCACTAATAATAACAAAAAAATACATACATTACAAGTCATATGCTAGGATTTGAACCCGTAACATAACAACTGATAACAATAAATAGCTGATTAGGGTATATCCGAATTATATAACAAATACATTGCGGCGCGGCGTTGCCGTCGTCAGCATTCTCTTTGCTTTACCGTAATCTGACGAGCTGGCAACAAACGAAACGAGAGGCATAGAAAATTGAAGGTAATCTGAGCATTGCATTCTGTTTCTATTCTACGCTTCAATACCAAACTCACATAGCGAAATAATAATTAAACTCTTACTAATGGCACTCTATCTATATCATTGGCAATAAATAGCTCTCTACTCTGTCCAACATCCAACAAACTCTGTAAGAAAAAAAAGGCTAATACTAATTTTCTCTTATTGTGTCTACATTTTTTGAATTTGCCATTGTGTCCATTCTAAGATCCAAGATGGCGGGAACTTTTTTTGCAATTTTCATCATTATACTCGTTTCCGACTAATTCGCATGTACGTGGAATACGATTTCCGGGTCCATTCTAAAATCCAAGATGGCGGGAACTTTTTTTTTTGCAATTTTCATAATTATACTCGTTTCCGACTAATTCGCATACGTGGAATACGATTTCCGGGTCCATTCTAAAATCCAAGATGGCGGGAACTTTTTTTTTCCAATTTTGATCATTATACTCGTTTCCGACTAATTCGCATACGTGGAATACGATTTCCGAGTCCATTCTAAAATCCAAGATGGCGGGAACTTTTTTTGCAATTTTCATCATTATACTCGTTTCTGACTAATTTGCATACGTGGAATATCATTTTTGGGTCCATTCTAAGATCCAAGATGGCGGGAACTTTTTTTTTTAATTTTCATCATTATACTCGTTTCTGACTAATTCACATACGTGGAATATCAATTTCCGGGTCCATTCTAAAATCCAAGATGGCGGGAACTTTTTTTTGCAATTTTCATCATTGTACTCGTTTCTGACTAATTCGCATACGTGTAATACGATTTCCAGGTCCATTCTACGATCCAAGATGGCGGGAACTTTTTTTTGCAATTTTCATCATTGTACTCGTTTCTGACTAATTCGCATACGTGGAATATCATTTTTGGGTCCATTCTAAGATCCAAGATGGCGGGAACTTTTTTTGCAATTTTCATCATTATACTCGTTTCCGACTAATTCGCATGTACGTGGAATACGATTTCCGGGTCCATTCTAAAATCCAAGATGGCGGGAACTTTTTTTTTTGCAATTTTCATAATTATACTCGTTTCCGACTAATTCGCATACGTGGAATACGATTTCCGGGTCCATTCTAAAATCCAAGATGGCGGGAACTTTTTTTTTCCAATTTTGATCATTATACTCGTTTCCGACTAATTCGCATACGTGTAATACGATTTCCAGGTCCATTCTAAGATCCAAGATGGCGGGAACTTTTTTTTGCAATTTTCATCATTGTACTCGTTTCTGACTAATTCGCATACGTGGAATATCATTTTTGGGTCCATTCTAAGATCCAAGATGGCGGGAACTTTTTTTTTTAATTTTCATCATTATACTCGTTTCTGACTAATTCACATACGTGGAATATCAATTTCCGGGTCCATTCTAAAATCCAAGATGGCGGGAACTTTTTTTTGCAATTTTCATCATTGTACTCGTTTCTGACTAATTCGCATACGTGTAATACGATTTCCAGGTCCATTCTAAGATCCAAGATGGCGGGAACTTTTTTTTGCAATTTTCATCATTGTACTCGTTTCTGACTAATTCGCATACGTGGAATATCATTTTTGGGTCCATTCTAAAATCCAAGATGGCGGGAACTTTTTTTTTGCAATTTTCATCATTGTACTCGTTTCTGACTAATTCACATACGTGTAATACGATTTCCGGGTCCATTCTAAGATCCAAGATGGCGGCTACTTTTTTTAACCGACTTCAAAAAAAGAAGGAGGTTCTCAATTCGACTGAATTTTTTTTTTTTTTTTTTTTATTACCTGATATCTCCGAGAATAGTGAACCGATTTTAAAATTTCTTTTTGTGATCGAACGTGTATTACCCCGAGATGGTCCCGTTGGCACCAAGTTGCGGTCTGATGATGGGATCTTGGAGAAATCGAGGGATCTCTTCAATTGTTATAGGTACATGTATGGCGCTTTTGGTAATTTTCATTCATTTACAAGAATGTGCATTCAGAAAGTAGGATTTGAGGAAACCAATGATGGAAACAAATCGGGAATCTTGGAGAAACCGGTTGAAGTCGGTTTTTTAAATTTTTAATTTGGTGATTATTGTAATTTTCATTATTATGGCATAATTTATTATTATTATAAGCGGTGGTGGCTCAGTGGTTTAGACGTTTGACTTTCAATCCGGAGGTCGTGGGTTCAAATCCTGGCTCGTACCAATGAGTTTTTCCGAAACTTATGTACGGAATATCAGATGATATTTACCATTAGCTTTCGGTGAAGGAAAACATCGTGAGGAAACCTGCATACATCCGCGAAGAAATTCAAAGGTGTATGTGAAGTTCCCAACCCGCTTAGGGCCAGCGTGGGGACTATAGCCCAATCCCTCTCATATATGAGAGGAGGCCTGTGCCCAGCAGTGGGACATTATATAGGCTAAAATATTTATCATTATTATACTCGTTTCTGACTAATTCGCATACGTGTAATACGATTTCCGGATCCATGCTAAGATCCAAGATGGCGGCTACTTTTTTTGTAATTTTCATTAATATACTCGTTTCTGACTAATTCGCATACGTGTATACGATTTCCGGGTCCATTCTAAGATCCAAGATGGCGAGAACTTTTTTTGCATATTTCATCATTATACTCGTTTCTTACTAATTCGCATACGTGGAATACGATTTTCGGGTGCATTCTGAGATCCAAGATGGCGGGAACTTTTTTTGCAAATTTCATAATTATACTCGTTTCTGACTAATTCGCGTACGTGAAATACGATTTTCGGGTCCATTCTAAGATTCAAGATGGCGGGAACTTTTTATTTTGCAACTTTCATCATTATACTCGTTTCCGACTAATTCGCATACGTGGAATACGATTTCCGGGTCCATTCTAAAATCCAAGATAGCGGGAACTTTTTTTTTGCAATTTTCATCATTATACTCGTTTCCGACTAATTCGCATAATTGGAATACGATTTCCGAGTCCATTCTAAAATCCAAGATGGCGGGATCTTTTTTTGCAATTTTCATCATTATACTCATTTCTGACTAATTCGCATAAGTGGAATATAATTTTTGGGTTCATTTTAAGATCCAAGATGGCGGGAACTTTTTTTTGCAATTTTCGTCATTATACTCGTTTCCGACTAATTCGCATACGTGGAATACGATTTTCGGGTCCATTCTAAGATCCAAGATGGCGGTAATTTTTTTGTAATATTTGTCAATGTACTCGTTTTTAACTAATTTATAAACGTGGAACCCTAATTTGGGGTTAATTTAATATCCAAGAGTTTTTATATTCAGCACGTTCTTATGAGTACCGGAAATGCAGTACCTACAATGAAAAAAAAAACTGCATAAAAGCTCAAAAAAGGTGCCGCCATTTTGCATCTTACAATTGATGTAATTTTGGGCAGTTTTTATCATGAAAAATACTCCATTTCCAATACATATACGTAAATAACCTTGGATCTTAAATTCGCCCTAAATTCGGGTTCCACGTTTGTAAATTGGTCGAAAACAAGTACAATGATAAAAATTACAAAAAAAAGTTCCCGCCATCTTGGATCTCAGATTGGACCCCAAAATCGTATGCGAATTAGTCAGAAACGAGTATAATGATGAAAATTGCAAAAAAAAGTTCCCGCCATCTTGGATTTTAGAATGGACTCGGGAATCGTATTGCACGTATGCGAATTAGTCAGAAACGAGTATAATGATGAAAATTACAAAAAAGCAGCCACCATCTTGGATCGTAGAATGGACCCCGAAATCGTATAAAGGTGCGTTTAAACCAAAAGAGCATTCGCTGTTCTAGCGCCCGTTCTAAGAAATCAACCAATCACGTTTTGTGTACCGATCGAATTTCGTAGAGTGGAAGATTAGAACAGCGAATGCTCTTTTAGTTTGTACGCACCTTTACACGTATGCGAATTAGAAACGAGTACAATGATGAAAATTGCAAAAAAAAGTTCCCGCCATCTTGGATTTTAGAATGGACTCGGGAATCGTATTCCACGTAGGTATGCGAATTAGTCAGAAACGAGTATAATGATGAAAATTGCAAAAAAAAAGTTACCGCCATCTTGGATCTTAGAATGGACCCAAAAATTATATTCCACGTATGCGAATTAGTAAGAAACGAGTATAATGATGAAAATTGCAAAAGAAAGTTCCCGCCATCTTGGATTTTAGAATGGTCTCGGAAATCGTATTCCACTTATGCGAATTCGTCGGAAACGAGTATAATGATGAAAATTGCAAAAAAAAAGTTCCTGCCATCTTGGATCTTAGAATGGAACCAAAAAAGATATTCCACGTATGCGAATTAGTCAGAAACGAGTATAATGATGAAAATCGCAAAAAAAAGGTCCCGCCATCTTGGATTTTAGAATGGACTCGGAAATCGTATTCCACGTATGCGAATTAGTCGGAAACGAGTATAATGATGAAAATTGCAAAAAAAAAGGTCCCGCCATCTTGGATTTTAGAATGGACTCGGAAATCGTATTCCACGTATGCGAATTAGTCTGAAACGAGTATAATGATGAAAATTGCAAAAAAAAAGTTCCCGCCATCTTGGATTTTAGAATGGACCCGGAAATCGTATTCCACGTATGCGAATTAGTCGGAAACGAGTATAATGATGAAAATTGCAAAAAAAAAGTTCCCGCCATCTTGGATTTTAGAATGGACCCGGAAATCGTATTCCACGTATGCGAATTAGTCGGAAACGAGTATAATGATGAAAATTGCAAAATAAAAAGTTCCCGCCATCTTGAATCTTAGAATGGACCCGAAAATCGTATTCCACGCATGCGAATTAGTCAGAAACGAGTATAAAGACGAAAATTTAAAAAAAAGTTCCCGCCATCTTGGATTTTAGAATGGACCCGGAAATCGTATTCCACGTATGCGAATTAGTCGGAAACGCGTATAATGATGAAAATTGCAAAATAAAAAATTCCCGCCATCTTGAATCTTAGAATGGACCCGAAAATCGTATTCCACGCATGCGAATTAGTCAGAAACGAGTATAAAGATGAAAATTAAAAAAAAAGTTCCCGCCATCTTGGATTTTAGAATGGACCAGGAAATCGTATTCCACGTATGCGAATTAGTCAGAAACGAGTATAATGATGAAAATTGCAAAAAAAAATGGTCCCGCCATCTTGGATTTTAGAATGGACTCGGAAATCGTATTCCACGTATGCGAATTAGTCTGAAACGAGTATAATGATGAAAATTGCAAAAAAAAAAGTTCCCGCCATCTTGGATTTTAGAATGGACCCGGAAATCGTATTCCACGTATGCGAATTAGTCGGAAACGAGTATAATGATGAAAATTGCAAAATAAAAAGTTCCCGCCATCTTGGATCTCATAATGGACCCGAAAATTGTATTCAACGTATGCGAATTAGTCAGAAACGAGTATAATGATGAAAATTGCAAGAAAAATGTTCCCGCCATCTTGGATCTCAGAACGGACCCGGAAATCGTATTGCACGTATGCGAATTAGTCAGAAACGAGTATAATGATGAAAATTACAAAAAAGCAGCCACCATCTTGGATCGTAGAATGGACCCGGAAATCGTATAAAGGTGCGTTTAAACCAAAAGAGCATTCGCTGTTCTAGCGCCCGTTCTAAGAAATCAACCAATCACGTTTTATGTACCGATCGAATTTCGTAGAGTGGAAGATTAGAACAGCGAATGCTCTTTTAGTTTGTACGCACCTTTACACGTATGCGAATTAGAAACGAGTACAATGATGAAAATTGCAAAAAAAAGTTCCCGCCATCTTGGATTTTAGAATGGACTCGGGAATCGTATTCCACGTAGGTATGCGAATTAGTCAGAAACGAGTATAATGATGAAAATTGCAAAAAAAAAGTTACCGCCATCTTGGATCTTAGAATGGACCCAAAAATTATATTCCACGTATGCGAATTAGTAAGAAACGAGTATAATGATGAAAATTGCAAAAGAAAGTTCCCGCCATCTTGGATTTTAGAATGGTCTCGGAAATCGTATTCCACTTATGCGAATTCGTCGGAAACGAGTATAATGATGAAAATTGCAAAAAAAAAGTTCCTGCCATCTTGGATCTTAGAATGGAACCAAAAAAGATATTCCACGTATGCGAATTAGTCAGAAACGAGTATAATGATGAAAATCGCAAAAAAAAGGTCCCGCCATCTTGGATTTTAGAATGGACTCGGAAATCGTATTCCACGTATGCGAATTAGTCGGAAACGAGTATAATGATGAAAATTGCAAAAAAAAAGGTCCCGCCATCTTGGATTTTAGAATGGACTCGGAAATCGTATTCCACGTATGCGAATTAGTCTGAAACGAGTATAATGATGAAAATTGCAAAAAAAAAGTTCCCGCCATCTTGGATTTTAGAATGGACCCGGAAATCGTATTCCACGTATGCGAATTAGTCGGAAACGAGTATAATGATGAAAATTGCAAAAAAAAAGTTCCCGCCATCTTGGATTTTAGAATGGACCCGGAAATCGTATTCCACGTATGCGAATTAGTCGGAAACGAGTATAATGATGAAAATTGCAAAATAAAAAGTTCCCGCCATCTTGAATCTTAGAATGGACCCGAAAATCGTATTCCACGCATGCGAATTAGTCAGAAACGAGTATAAAGACGAAAATTTAAAAAAAAGTTCCCGCCATCATGGATTTTAGAATGGACCAGGAAATCGTATTCCACGTATGCGAATTAGTCAGAAACGAGTATAATAATGAAAATTGCAAAAATAAGTTGCCGCCATCTTGGACCTCATAATGGACCCGAAAATTGTATTCAACGTATGCGAATTAGTCAGAAACGAGTATAATGATGAAAATTGCAAAAATAAGTTGCTGCCATCTTGGATCTCATAATGGACCCGAAAATTGTATTCAACGTATGCGAATTAGTCAGAAACGAGTATAACCCAACTCTGTCAGGAATAACTAGGTACACTCTTCACGCTTCAAGTTCGTCTGTATACTCATTTTCACCCTGTATAATTATGTATGTAACACCCTGTATGTATACGTATGTATCTATCGGATCTATGATCACTTTGTATAACTATAAAACGAAACGAAAGAGCTCGTGATTCTGATTAGAAAAAATGTATAAAAGTCCATATATGGAAAATTTTATAAAAACGACAACAAAATAAAAACCCGCCCGTTTGCACCTTGTAAAACACTGTTTTTACAAAATCAAAGATTATGCGCAACAAAAAAATAAAAAAAAACAAAGTTTGAAAAAAAAGAAATAAAAGAACATTTACAGCGCGTATAGTTAGGATTTGAACCTGGTACCACTGCTTCACAGCCGAACGCATGAACCACATTACCAACCTCCCTATATCTTGATACGGCAAAATATGCTATGTGTTGCAAGTGATCATGCGTTTCGTTCGTGGCAAGGTAGTGTATACTGTTTCAGAGCCATCTGTGCCAATGGACGAACAACAAAGGTAGTGTATATACCGTTTCAGAGCCATCTGTATGCCATGCTCACGAACAACCGTGGCGCCGTCTAGTAGTGACGACATTTCAGGTGGATGCATTTTAATGTATGGTGCTGATATATCTACTTAAACTAAATAATCTCTGGCAGTAACTTAAGTTCAACGACACCATTATTACTACAACAAAGTTTCAAAAGATCAGTTTCACGCTATCGTTTCAATGAGGGTTTTTGATACTTTTTCTGCCGCTATGGGGAGGTGAGATGGCAGCACTGAGCCGACCTTATAACGAACTGTCAAAATAAATACGCGCATTTAATTTTCAACATATTTATAGGTTTATTTATTCTGAAAACCATTACTTTAGTCATATTGTTACCTAAACTAAATAAATAAAATAGTTCCAAGTCAATTCTCATGAAATTAACAAAGTTATAGTAATTATTTTGAATACCAGTGACTTTGAGCGCCTGTTTTAGAGTTCAATCTTCAGTTCGACGACCATGTATTAGTCGTAATCCATTACAAAATCAATTCTCTTCCAAATAAAATAGAATTTCAATATTTTAGGCCCAGGTGCCTATGAATAGTATGAATCTGACAGCTGTCGAGACCAGGGGCGTACGAAGCGCCGCCTGGTGGCAGAAAAATTATCGAAAACCCTCATTGCCATATACGGCACGCGTGTGCGATTCCAGGTTAATTGCTTTAATTAACACCATGTGAAGATAACTGGATCTGTTGCCACGTTTAATCAATTAAGCTCATTATTTATACTTGATAAAAAACCTTGCTCTGCAATATTAAGGTTCAATCTACAATAAAATACTGAAAGGGGTTTAGGATGTTTCTGTAAATTAGTGTGTAAATTTGATAATGTATTAAAATGAGCTTAACTTTCCCTTTTCAAGTAAAATTGGATTGCGAAATTAAAAAAATCGTCTCTTAATTTGGAGTTTGTTTAGATTGTAGTTTTTTTACGTCTGACTCAATACGAACATTGGGATCTGAACACCGGATTTAACTTTATGTTTATGTTATTTATTCTGTGAATGTATGTAAAGTAAATGGCCAAATAGATACCGATAGATACAGCAAGTAAATGTGACATGCCATCACCGTTTTAATAGATCCAATCGGCCAATAGCAACTTGTTGGAGGCCAATTCAAATTCTATGAAACTTATTAAATGGAATACAAAATATAACAGATAATACTATAAGCTAGTAGTTATTGTTGACTTAGCATTTCCTTCTACATTATCAACATCAAAAAATCGATTGACCCAACTACAGCATAAATCACGTCTCACTTGCTTAGCTTTTTCTATATTTCACTATAATTTAGTGTGTGTTGACATAGTATTTGCCTCTAAGGGCCAGATCAACTTCCAAAAATCGATTTACCCAAACCAACTCGCGCAACTAATGTACCTATATATTTCGACTCGCAGCTCTTCACTATCACTACATAGTATGAAATAAAGTCACTTTTTCTGGCCCTATGTCCCTTTGTACGCTTAAATCTTTAAAACTACGCAACGGGTTTTGATGACATTTTTTTTAATAGGTAAAGTAATTCAAGAGGAAGGTTTTTATGTAAGTATAGTACCCGTGCACAGCCGGGACGGGTCGCTAGTTCTATACATATTTCACTATTTAGTACGAAATATTGACTTAACACTTCTCGCCTCTGATAGATACAATATGAAGGGTCCACGGAAAGAACATGTCTAGTCAATTCAAATTACAGAAGGAAAAACCAACTTACTTTTAACAGAATAAGGTGCGAATTTGACCTGATTTTTTTAAGCAATGGACATGTTTTTTCCGTGGACCCTTCATATCAACTTCCAAAAATCGATTGACCCAAATCAACTAGCGCAACTAAACTTTAAATCCTGACTGAAGCTCTTTCTTCATTTCAGTATAATTTAATGTTTTCTTTGCGCTCAAGAAAACAAAGTAGCTGTTTATCCAGTGGATAAAGTCTCGTTAACCTGTCAACGTTGTCAGAATTGTCGAAATTGTCAAAGCCGGTCCGGAAAAGGCGGGCGGCATTATTTACGGCTTCCTTTTGCCCTCGCCATACATTGTTCGGAGAATTCTCGCCAGGGAAAGTCTTAATTGCCTCTGCGAGGTAACTCGTGGTTTTATCGACGTCGTTAAGCTTTTTATTTATTTAGTTACCTGTTATGCCCGAAACTTCAGGATAATATTAAACGTCAGTTTACGCTTTAAGACCCGTTTGTTGTTTTAACCCTTACCTCTATATCTTCCAAAATCCTCCAGGGAGCATATCTAATGTACAGTATGTCGCCGCGAGATAGATCTCCCGTCCTTTACTAGCTATATTAACAAAAGAGGGACACATAGACTATCTCGCGGCGATATACTGTCGCCAATCCCTTAGTCGACTCTTACGACACCCGCAGGAGGAGTTGGGGTGGTAAAAAATGTATTCTTACTGCCGTCACCACACGGCCATTGTAATAATGATTATTCATTATTAATAATGCGGATATAGACAGAGACGATCTAGTTGATTGCAGAAAACCATCGCGTCGGCAAAAACGTACGAGGTTCTAGGTTCTGAACTTCAGCGCACCTTATACGTTATTGTCATCGGGGATCACACGTCTTTCTTGCACCTCGGAAGAAAGCAATTCTATAGCTATTTTCATTACTTTGTCTTAACCCCTCGTATGCTTCCTGTCAAATTATGTTACTGTAAAAATGACCTTGACACTTAAAACAATAGATTGAAATTCCCACGCACGGATCCGTGCCTAAGCATACGAGGGGTTAAAACGGAAACAAGCGTAAAATGTTATAATTTGTACTCGTATCTACTTCCGTAATAAAAGTATGTCCGTCTGGGAAGATGATATTGATAATTAAAACCTTTTTCAACCATGAAGC
The DNA here is from genome assembly GCA_025490895.1 of Thaumatotibia leucotreta. Classification (NCBI taxonomy): domain Eukaryota; kingdom Metazoa; phylum Arthropoda; class Insecta; order Lepidoptera; family Tortricidae; genus Thaumatotibia; species Thaumatotibia leucotreta. The sequence continues at coordinate 42,030 of JALPQI010005548.1, forward strand.
CGTTAGTTATCAGCAGTACAAAGGTCGTATCAATCAGGAAACCCCAACTAAAACATGTCATTTTATCCAAGAAGACACTGGGTGCACTATCCTTCACATGTATACACATTTTAACCTTATCTCAATGCTTTAAGATGGAAATTCGTATACATGCTTATGACCGCGACTGTAACCTTAGCTAACCGCGGAAGCTCGGACGGATTCCTCGCCCATTAACGGTTCTGTTACGCTCTGAGTCGCGGTGTAGATTATAATCAGTACCTTGACTTCGAGTTTTGTAAATAAGCGTCTGGAACGCAGTCGAATTATATCCTAATGCCGGTAGAGTACACAAAACAACGTATTATGTAAGTATAATAACTCACTAAGTAACAAATACCTACTTGAAATAGAGATTGTATCTAAGTTCTGCTTCAATACTAACATAAGAGGTTGCGAAGAGTAGTGACAGTTTTTATACTGAGTTTTGCTTGTCAGCCGACGATAACGTCATATAGTCGAATGGAGAACCACCTCCTTATTTGAAGTCGGTTGAAAAGGGCATACCTTTGTTTTCCTGATTGTAACGATATAAAATATATTAATTTCTACTACAAGATTCTCCAAAAAGCTTATTAAGTGATTTCGCTAGCATATTTTGATTTAGTCAATTTATTTAGGTATGTATTTAATATTAGTACACCAAACGAAGGAAACTCAGAGGAAAAAACTCGTGTATAAGCGAATTTTGGCATACACGAATTGTTTCCCCCGATAGGCAACTTTTGGTCTTCGTTAGGTGGGCTATATTTCAACTTTGCTGAAATTACCAATTGTTTCTAAATACCTATTTGTAATTTGTGACTAATACTGTTCGTTCATTCGTGCCGGCGGTTCAGCGTGATTGCAATGTTTTCAATCGCATTTTTAACATATTTTACTTGTTACGTTTAGGTACTTACTGATTTTTACGTTTACTTAAACAGTATCGCTGAACTTTAACATAAAGATCGTCATAGTTCCCAGATTGAGATTGCACAGAAAACAAACACTAGTCCTAATAATATCATAGCATTCATAGCATGTGTTGAAAAGTTCTAAAACGACGTTATCTCATAATTCAGAATTAAAATGTTTGATATAGATGTAGGTACTTGCATAACTTTGATGGTTTGATTTCACTCGTGCCCAGTTAGTCGGGTTAGTCCTAACCCTAACAAAAACTATTATAGTTAATCAACTGCATCTGTTGATTATACTGTAATTCTGTTCCGCTTTGAACCGACAGCATATTCCTATTTAAATATATTATGTCGTTTTAAATCCATCTCGGCCAATTAGGGCATCCCAATTTAATGCTCTTACTTTGTTTCTAGTTTCGACGCCTTTGTCACTTTGTTTTGATGTTCTGGTATTTATTTATTGGTGTTAATTTAAATGCTTGAAGTTCACACCTTCTGGATAAATGGTCTCATTGTTTTCTCTGTTTTGTTTTCAATAACGTCGGTTTTTGTCTCTGTTACTCCAATCAAAGCATAATTAGATTGACAGAGGTAGATCCTCATAATTTTCAATTTACGATCTTTGCGATTATTACAGCTCTGATACTAAGCGTTGATATTTGTTAGCTGCGCTTATCTTTAATAGATTTAGCCAAAATTATGACATCCATGATGGACGCTGCCGGTATATACAGGGTGGCCCATTCGAATCTGTCAGTATGGAAAAGTCTGAAACTATAAGGCATTCGAAGATTTGTTCTTAGGAACTATGTCACCGATTTTGATAAAAAGAAAAACTGCATTCATACATTTGAAAAAAAAAAAAACTTACACTATTTTTTTGAAAAATAGTGTAAGTTTGTTGTTTTGAAAAAAAAAAAACTTACACTATTTTTGAACGTATTGCGAAAACACAAATCAAATTATTTATTAACTAAATATTTTGATTTGTACTTTTAATTTTTCCCCAGTAGTCACACTACTTAATACTATATAAATTATAAATATTAGATGTCATATACCAAAGATAAACGACCAAGATCACCTATGTCCCCACCTCGGACATAGGTGATCTTGGTCGTTTATCTTTGGTATATGACATCTAATATTTATAATTTACACTATTTTTATTTAGATATCGTTTGTGTAGGTCTTAAGCTGTAAATGTCTCTAAGAAACATGATGTCTAAAATGAAAGGAATTCATTGTTTTCATATACTTAAATTTATATTACTAGGTGTTTGCTGTGTAAATCTTAAGAAATATATTTTTTTTATATTTACCAACGTAGTTTTCATTATTTTTAAAATCGATGACATGGTTCCTAAGAACAAATATTCGTATGTCTTATAGTTTCAGACTTTCCCATACTGACCGATTTGAATGGGCCACCCGGTATAAATACGGTCTACTACCGCGAACTTCGAAATTCGTAATTTCGATTATTTGTCCCTGTCAATCCAATCCAGGCGTCATGAGTATGATAGAGACAAATTCGCAAATGAGGAAGAGTTTTGGTGAGCTTTTTATATCGCCTTGAGTCGATCCCTTGTCGATAGTGTTGTGCTTTACATTGAAACAAATTCAATAGATCACGAACTTATATAACCTAACTACGTCGTGACTATTTACCGATAATCGCCGGTGGTAGACATTTTTATCGTTTCACGGATTTTTATTGTACCACATAAGTCTTTATGAGTTGCACAATTGGGTCGTGAGTTACATTCGGAAGTTGTTAAGTTATATGTATAGGTAGCTTTATAGTGCTTTATTGATGAAGCATTACTTTTTATTTCAGTAGGCAGTTGTTATATATTTCTCTCTCCTACAGTTACCAAATGTTGCTGTTTTTACGCATACGCATAGGTAAAGGAGAGGCCTTTGTCCGGCAGTGGGCTGATGAAGTATGCTGTTTTTGATGTATATTATTGGTATCATACGTTATGCTCTATGATATCTTTCATCATCAGCCTATGTTAGTCCACTGTTGGACGTAGGCCTCTCCTATTAACTATGCGTATAGACGCATTAGGAGGTAAATGCCCATAATCGCCACGCTGGGCAAGCGGATTGGCGATCGCAGTAATGTGTCCACTATGATAACGCTGCTGCGCCTGCTGCCCATCATCAATCTTGTAACGTTGACACTTAACCCTTTAGTCGACTCTTACGACACCCGCAGGAGGAGTTGGGTTGGTGACAAATGTATTCTTACTGCCGTCACCACACGATGATATCTTTATGTAATATTATTCCATATCTAGAGAGAAAAAAGATCTTATCTTTCAAACCATCTCATATTTTCTTTAGTCTTAATATGTTATATCTAATATTTCTAATTTATTGATAGGAATCGGACACGAAGAAGACGAAATGTCCATTGGGTTTAATATTCTGCACCCTTCAAGTACCCAAGGAACCCTAAAAACGCTTCAAATTTACAAAGACCAGAACAGTTTTCAAGTCAATTTGTAGTCTTGTGTCCCATACTGACGGTCAGCTCCAAAAATATGTTAACGATTTTGATCCTTGTGTCATGGGCATACGTTCTGACATGTATACATATTTTTAGAAGTGACTACAAATGTCAATCACTGGTTACGTGATGTTTAACAGTAGGTCAACTAGACTTGGGGTTATGCAAGGCGACTGCGTGTGTCTATTTGTCTGATCGCTATACAAAATGTTGAATGATTATTATCATAGTCATACAGACAGAATGACTGTTTGATAGGTGATAAAAGACTAATAAATCATCTATAACAATAAGAGTTTAAATGTTAACGGTTAAAATTGGTTAACTAAAGTAAGTATGTATGAGTGTACCATCATCATCATCATCATAATCAGCCAATTGACGTCCACTGCTGGACATAGGCCTCCCCCAGAGAGTTCCACAAAGATCGGTCGTGAGCTGTCCGCATCCATTGGACACCCGCAACCTTTACCAGGTCGTCGCTCCATCTTGTGGGGGGCCTTCCCACGCTGCGCCGTCCAGTGCGTGGTCGCCACTCGAGAACACGCCGACCCCACCGGTCATCGGTCCTCCGGGCAATATGGCCAGCCCACTGCCACTTCAACCTGGCGATTCTTCGGGCTATGTCAGTCACTTTCGTTCTTCTGCGGATCTCGTCATTTCTGATGCGATCTCGCAGAGAAACCCCGAGCATTGCCCTCTCCATCGCTCGTTGAGTGACTCTGAGCCTCCTAATGAGTCCCATAGTGAACGACCACGTTTCAGATCCGTAAGTAATCATGAGTGTACCGCGGCCATAAAAAATAGTGTCTGCATAGCTTACTTACAGTATTGTCTATACGCTTAGTACATGATTGGTGCGACAATATGTCGCCGCGAGATAGACTATCCGTCCCTCTTTTATTAATGTAGTTAGTAGAAGGCGTGAAATCTATCCAGCAGCGACATACTGCCGCACTAATCGTGTGCTAAGCGTAAATGTCTACTTAATTGTATTAATTTAAGATCGAAATGAAGCAGATTTTACCAACAAATAAGAATACTCTTTATTGCACACCTCAAGTAAAGGAATATTAAAATATAGGAAAAGTTTAACAATAGAGGCAAACAACAGGTGATCTTATCGCTACAGAGTGATCTCTTCCAGGCAACCTGAGGGTAACGGAAAATAATCTAATAAAATTACCAGTTGAAGGTAGGAAGTTAGGTGCAAAAGAAGATAATGAAAATAATGCTTAGTATACTAGTACTTAACTGAAATGGCCTCCAAATAATATATCGAGTCTAACGGCCTCTGAATATTTGAGGTTACTTTCGCATCGAGTCGGCATCAACGAAGACAATGCGAAGATTCAAACAATGCAGTATTAAGGTTTATTAGCCGTTGAGCTTTCCAAACAATTGGCGAGGCAGCCACCAGAATGGCCGCGTTTCTATGCGAAGGCCTACCGTGATGTCTCTGTCACTCTAGTGAAGTATTTAATTAGAGTGGCAGAGATAGATGACCAATATTTCAGATCTTCGATGTTTTGATCTTGAGGTACTTACTTACTGAGGGACCTGAGGTCACTGGTAGAAAGTTTCAATTGGCTATGTAAAGTTTTCTGAAGCAATTTTTTATTTATTTTTTGGGCATCAATGAATATTAAATTTTTCCCTAATAGCCGTCGTCTTAAGGTTCAAGAAAATGGTGCTCTTTTATTACACGACTGCCAAAAGGAGAGTATATGTGTTCAGCTCCTATGTATGTTTCATATTTTCTTTAAACGCGCAGATCTTCGCGACCGTCTAATTATTTTTAATAGTGTAAGATATCATTAGAATCCTCGTGACGTCGCGTAACATAGGATATGTGATGTCACGTTAAAAATAATATGGCGGCCTAGAAATTCAATATTATCTAACCAAAAAAAATAAATTTGAAAGAAACCTATCGAATTTGGTATCAAAATGAAGAGCTCCAAACAACGATTACGAATATGTACATAACTTATGTGTGTGTAACATATTCAAGAAGAGCGAGATTCATTAAAATGCAATCAAATCACAAAGAATAATATGTGATCCAAACGCTATGATTTGGGTATCAAATTAAAGCATTTTACATGCAGATTGTAAATATATAAATAAGTTATATGTTTAAGTATATGTATGAAGAGAAAACTCGAAATGTTCTACATCGCGGTATTGAAATTTTTCTTTGAATACTAAGCCGTGACAGAACTGTCACCGCTGACACGGGGCTTAGTGTGTATGAAACAGATACATTATACATGTATATTATAAGTGTCGAGTGGTCGAGAGTCGCTACGCAGCGGTCCTGGGTTCAATCCCCAGCTTGTGCCGATGAGTTTTTCGAAAAACTTATGTACATGATCATTTGATATCATCACAAGTGTTTTACGTTGAAGGAAAACATCGTGAGGTAACCTGTTTGTGAGTTCCCAACAAGTATTGGGCCAGCGTTGGGACCACGCAAAATAGGCACGTTAGATGTCGAGTTGCGGAAAATAGCTATAACACAATATTTAATAAAAATGGAAATAACATGACAAGTACCTACGTAATAAGTAAGAACGTTTTTAAGCGGCAGTCGTGTTTTTTAATTTTTTTAAACGGTTTTTATTTGTTATAATTTGTTAACAATCTTTTTTTAAGTGACATTTGTGCAGTTTTGACATTGACATTGACACTGACAGATTTTTTTTTCTATTTCATTATACTGATTGCGGACGAACGCATTAGGCTCTATTCATCCATGAAACTATAAAACTGCACAAATATCACCTCACTCACTTAAAAAAAGATTATTAGCAATTTATAGGAAATAAAAATAAACAGCCACATTTTGTTGAACCTTAAGACGACGACTATCAGGGAAAAATATAATATTCATACCTTTGGAAAACTTTACATAGCAAATATCACATGAATGCAGATTGCAGATGCTGCTGATAGAAACAATATGCTGTACCTATTAAAGACATCATCATTATTTATAATTATTATCTATTTTATAGAATTCGTACTACGATAAACGTCAAACACACGTTTTGATGCCATCATACTGATTTTATTAATTATTTTATTTATTTTTGTTACAGGTAAGGCCATTCAACGGTTATGATGTGACGGATGCTTATACTCATTTATGGGTTATAAGAATAAGGTAGGTTTGTATTTTATGACATACATAATACAATTATTGATTTAAGCCAGGCTTTCTTTCGCAATTTTCGCATAAACGGATACTTTATTTGTCCTTCAGAAATAAGCTAGGTACATACATTAATTTTAGGAATTTGGCCCGAACGACCAAACGTAATATCCGCTGTAAAGTTAAGCAGTAGAAACTTAATAATGTTTATGTTTACATGCAAATATTTTTACCTTGTCGACATTGAACGGGGGGCAGTAAACTTGGTACAACCTTGAGTTATGTTGATATTTAATCAGCGGCCGAAGTATACACAAAATATCACTGGTCTTCCCTTCCTCGTGGGATACAAGATGGTACCTATATCGTAAGGGTATAGTCATCTATAAAAAAAAATGAAAATCGGTTCACGATCCAGTAACATATATATAACACACAACAACTGTCGATTTGAGAACCTGCTTCTTTTTTGCAGTTAGTCGGTTAAAAAGAGTCCGTTGTCAATGTCAACTAGTTTTCTAAATGTTTTAATACGTACCTAACCTACCTCTTTATCTTGTCGCCTCAATATTCTGATTGACATCAGCCAATTTCCCGCCAGTTTCTGCCGCATCAAATTCCACTACAATGTGAACCAAAATGGATACTTGAATTTTCCATACATTTTGGCATCGGACATGAAAGCGTGCCATACATCATTGCATGCGCACGAGTGGCCAGACGCGGGTTATCGAGCGTTCTCGAGTGGCTCCCATTAGACGCGCATTATTCGTATCCTGCTGATAGTGTTTTTGCAATGTTCCCATTTGCAACCTACAGGTTTGAAAACGGCGGCCGGTTTTACATTTAAAATTCTGGCCCATTTTAAGATATCGATTTTCATTTGACTGCTTATCAATGTCAATGTGACTTTTTCTAATTGTATTATGTATATTGTCAACGTCTACTTTACCTAATGCAAGCGACCCGCCCCGGCTTCGCGTGAGTAAAATACTGATACTCTGATACTAAAAATATTTTAAAATAAAAATAAAACCGCCTTCAAAAATTCGCCCGAACTAAAAAGTAAAAAATAATTTTAGTTCCTACTTCTTAAGATTTCCTACCCAAACCTTTAAACCTTTTACCCTATTCATTGAAATAAAATATTATGGCTAGGTATCCTACACCTTTCTTAGAAGTCGGTGCCAAGCCAAATACGTTCATAGGTATATATTAGATAGAGCTTTGTAACTTACTGTCACTCCGATTAACTATGTTTTTATCAACAGAATGATCTACCTCAGTCATTTTGATGAAAGCATAACCGGAGTGACAGTAAGTTACAAAGCTCTATCAAATACAGTCATATACTCGCGAAGTGAACATATTTGGCTTGGCACCGACTTCTAAGAAAGGTGTAGGATACCTAGCCATAATATTTTTATTTTTTATTTTAAAATATTTTCTTTTTTGCTTTTTAGTAGTGTATACGTAATATCGTTATTTAGTATGCTCTAAATACTTATAATTAGAATGTACTGCACTGTAATAGGCCAGAAAACCTGAAATGGATAACTTAAATATTCAAAGAATTATCCCATTATCATCAGCAGGTATGAATAATTTCAAAGATTATAGGTAACAGCCTTAGCATGCCTATATTATTTAAAGAATCACTAACCGCTAACCAACATGTCATAACTACTGAGCAAACACTTGGATAGATCTCGAAAATGTATGGCAGTTTGTTATATTCAAAGAATTATCCTCCAACTCCCTTTCGTCATCAGCTCACCAACATGAGACTATGACCACCTAAAGGTAAATACTCAAATAGCTTCCAAAATACATGAACTATGTTATATTTAAAGAATTATCCCCCAATTCCTAATCTCTAAGGAGTTGTACTTTCCATCATCAGCTCACCGACATGAAAGGATGACCACCTAAACGCAAATACTCGAATAGCTTCCAAAATACATGAAATACGTTATATTTAAAGAATTGTCCCCCAACTCCTAATCTCTAAGGAGTTGTACCTTTCATCATCAGCTCACCAACATGAAAGGATGATCACCTAAAGGCAAATACTCAAATAGCTTCCAAAATACACGAAATATGTTATACTTAAAGAATTATCCCTCAACTCCAAATTGCTAAGGAGTTGTACCTTCCATCATCAGATCACCAACTTAAAACGTTCATGACTAGACGCAAATACTTGATTAGTCTTCGAAAAACAATGAAAAATGTCATGTGTGCCTACAACATTTGAAGAGTTCCCTCGATTTCTCCAGGATCCCATCATCAGATGAAGAGAATGGGACCAACTAGAAGGTATACCCTTTCAAACAAAAAAAGATTTTTTCAAATCGGTCCACGCGTCTTCGAGTAATCGGGGAACATACATAAAAAAAAAAGATTTCGACAAATTGTAAACCTCCTCCTTTTTGAAGTCGGTTAAAAATATGTCAATTAATGCGTTCGTTAAAACTCTTTGGTGATAAATTATAATTTGATAAAGTACTAACACTAACTAAGCCCCTTATTCATAAACACCTCCTAACTTAATAACCCACTAAGTATTATTTTGTCCCTTTCACTCTTGTGGACATATTGATAAGACCGAAAGGGAGGTAGCAGCTTGCCGAGTTAGCATACGATTATGGATAAGGAGGTAGGTTTTGAAACAAGTTCAAAATTATAATCTAAAAATTTTACCGTTATATAATTTAAGGCAGATTGATCCACACTTTTTAGACTGATTAACATTACCTAGCAGATTACAATAAACGCTCACACACAATAAAATTTCCGAACAATTTGACGCTGACAGACGGTTTGGTGCAACCCAACCTTATTTTAAAAATAAATCGAGTTTTACCATGTTCGAAATTTAAAGTTTCCAGAAAGTCCAGTATTTGAAACAAATACTTTTTTCTGAAGTAGTCTGTGTGGAATTGTGTCAAGTTTTTTGTTCGCATATAAAAATATAGAATATTAAATTTAGGTAGCGTAAACTTTCTACTCACAAATCTAAATGAGAAACACCCATGTAATTGAAAAGAATGTTATTACTCTATGGGTCTACTAGTGAACTCCCGGATTGAGCATTGTGTATAATAAAGATGTTATATGCCCCAAACATCTATCGTAAAAGTTTAATGAACCTATTTCAATCGGTCAGTTGTTCTAGGAGAGTAATGATGGTTATACAGTGTGTTTCCATGACCCGGGCTTTTACGAAAATGGGTAATAATACGCATTGCTAGCAATCATTTTCAAGAATTAACATTTGACAAATAATTAAATTGACCGTACATTTAATTTTATTTCCTCCGAACGATCAATGTAACGCGTGTACTGCTTAGTTGTCAAACGTTGTGAGTGGCTCCGATCTGTCATTGTCAAGTGTAAATTAACGATTAATTTTGAAGTACATTGCTTCTCGATTATTTTTCCCTAGAAAGTTAATTACTTTTAAAATTAGCATTTTGAATGGAATAATGTTCACGGTTAGGCTAGAAATCTGCATCGCAATTCGCATTTCTCGGCTTCGATAAAAGCCAGTATCATAGACACACACTGTATATTGATTTAATGATGGTTAACTAGTTTGTCTACGAAATATAAACAATTGCATGGTAATTAAATTATTATAGTAGTTGTAACTTGTAAGATACGAGAGCTTGATGTATATATACATAACATAATAAAATAAAAGTAACGATACAAATAACTTTTTATTAATAGATCTAAAAATTATGCAAAGATGTAAAATAAATGTGAGTATTCTCGAGGACGAAATCAATTTAAACTTGATGTCATATTTCTAAAATTAAATATAACTAATGTCGGGCTTAAACATGTACCTATGTGTATTGTGTAACTACTGTACATTTCAGGCTTTAGCTTTGGCTGAGGGTACTCCTGACGAGAATCCTCATAATGGGTCGAATATTGTAGAGTATGACTATTAGTTACGAGTAGGTAGTTAGAGATTTTTTAAAAATAAAGATGTATGGACAGATGACTTTATTTTCCGCTATTTTCTAAATATTGTGAAATTTATGTCTTTAGGCCCAATTATGGGCTTAAAACTCCGAGAAAGTTAGCGTATAATTAATTACATTAAATACAGCAGGTAAGTACCTTGTCATGATTTATGGTCGTTAAAACTATATAAATCCTTTACAAACAGGATGTAATCATATACTTATATATTCAACTTGGTCTTTTCACATTACGGACGACGATTAGAAAGTGCTTCTTGCTACGGTAGTTTTTTTTAAATAAAAGATGTATCAATTACGACGTACGTAATATGTATCTTAAGTAAAACTATTGATAAAACTGAGTCGATGAAAAATTCCTTTAGTAGCGAATAAAAACAAATAAATGTCTGAAAAAGTCTCATTATCTCTGAAGCTAGGTAGTACGAATTCAGCCAATTTTATATAAAGGTGGATTTACACCAACCAAGCGAATGCTCATTCTATCCCCCACTTTACGAAATTAACGAATTTCGACGAATTACGTTTTGTGTAGCTAACGAATTTCGTAGAGTGGGGATAGAATCGAGGGTTGAGTGGTCAAACCCGATAAGTCGAGATATTTTTTTAATGAAATAACAACTTCACGTCGCTGTCATATAATTCGTATTTTAAAAACCGGTTTACTCGACTTATCGGGTTTGACCACCCAACCCTCGGAATGAGCATTCGCTCGTTTGGTGTAAATCCACCTTTACATTTTAGTATCTAAATATGATCAGAAACTTGTACAACATTAAAATCCTTCCTTTTCCCCAATAGACACCCCGTATTTCAATAAAGTAGCGTTTTAGGGCGATAGATAAGTCAATCGTGATTTAAGCTAACTACTTACAGTGCAATCAATTGTACAGTCAAAGACAAAATAAGATGTACACAAAAATGTTCAAAAATATTACCCAAAGCACTCTAATTCTGTGTAATAAGAACGTCGTAACATATTTATGAGCGGAGTCCTTCGATACTTATTTTTGCACTTGACTATACATTTGGATTACGTCTTCGATATTGATAAAAATTGGTAAAGTTAATGATGCTGAGTAAGATCCACCACATTTCCCAAAATGTCCCAAAAGGTTTGTATGAAACGTTCCTTTTTATTACCAAAAATGTATAGGAATCTGGTAACAGAAATGCAACGTACAATCATATTTGGGACATTTTTACTCGATCTTGCTCAGCATCATTGACTCTACCAGCCTTCCAATTTTTATCAATATCGAATACATGACCCAAATTTTAGATGTTTTTTATTTTATTTGTTTCCACATAAATACAATATCATTACAGGTAACACCCAATGCTAAACTGTAACTGTACCAAAGACATGACAAAGAAAAATCCTTAGTCTAGTCAATTATCAACTGTAAGAAATTGTACACAACGCTATTTTTGTGAATTCACTCATCGTACACGAAAACAAGTCTTAAAATCTCTACACGACTACACTTTTATTTTGGATTGTTATCTTTCGTATTTTTATAAACGCAATTCTGTGGTTTCAGTTATATGGTATTCCGCGTGGGAGGCCCAATAGTTCAGAAGTGGGACGCGACCGCAGGGCATAACTATTAACTATTGGCTATAAACACGAATAAAAGATATGCAGTCCTGTGTAAATAAAAGAGACACGGGAGTGCGTATCTTTTGTTCGTGTTTATAGCCAAATAATTCATAGTTTAGTTGCTCGCGGTGAGACCAGTGCCTGAAAATATAAACTCTTTATTGATTATTCTGGTCTATTAACTATTTTAGCGAATTAACTCATTCGACCGTTTTAATCCGTGTTGAGTAAGTATTGTTTTCTCTCGTGAGCAACTTAGTCACGAATGTTGTTCGTGTACTAATTGACGTGGATAGATGGCGCTGTGCGGATAATTGTAGGGATTCATGACCAATTAGAGTGATGATGGAAATAAAAGCTAGATTATGTAGCTTACTCATCCTTATGAGATCACTTTGCAATGCACTATGCGAAGTTTCCTTAACAATTTTACCAGTATAGCTATAGGTATAGGTAGGTATACTTACCAATAATATCTAATAAATGTTACTTCCGAATCTGGCACTCGGTCACCCTTAATTCGACAATGTCCAAAATACTAGACGTGTTTTTTGACCCACTTTTTTTCCAAGCAGAACTATTGGATCCTTGAACACACGACCATCCCTTATTTCTGTCGAATTAAGGGTTAAAAAAAATCTTTGAAACCTTAGATATAATCATAAACTTACATCGGATTTCGGATCAAAAACCGCTAATGTTAACAAATTGTCTTCACAGGTTTTGAAATATATTAGATGAAAGACAAGAGTTGGCCAAAAAGCAATCTGATCTGATTACCCCTTCCAATTACATTCGTATGTGGTATTTGTAATGAAGATTCCAAATTTTACTAT
>JALPQI010005549.1:0-61852 GCA_025490895.1 Thaumatotibia leucotreta
CGAAGGTTCAAAAAAATATGAAAAAAATCATGAATTGTGGGCAATACAATACTTTAAAATAAAGCTATTTTGAACATAATCGGCCCAGCCGTTTTTGAATAACTACGGAACCCTACACTGAGCATGGCCGGACATGCTCTTGGCCGGTTTTTTTTTTTATCGCTGCGTATGATGTCGACCTTACGTTACGTTCGTTATTTTCATCCAAAACAAGTTGAATCTAAGTAGTTTCGCGGTAGCCGTTTCAATTCTTTATCGGTCGATTTTAGTTTCGGAAGGTTACTTGTTTCGTTTGATGTTCGCGGTTAGCGTCCTAGTACCTTTCATGTACTTAGTGTGATCGGTGGTCCTCGATGTAAATCAATTGTGAATGAAATCTATTCTGCGTAAAAAAAAATACAATCAGTGTAACAGGTATCTAATAATTAAAAGTAAGAATGCGAAGCTATTTTTAATAACATAGGTTTCAAATTTGTTATCTGCTTTAATCCTTGGGTCCATTGCGAAAAAAATTGTACCTAATAAAAGGATTTCAATAAAAACAAAATTTAACTTCATACTATTTGTGTTACGAAGTTAAATTTTGCAACTTACGGCTTTGAAAAAGGGAACTTTCTCGGATTTCCTATGAGCGATCAACAATACGAACCATTTTAAATTTGTAAACTCTTTTTACTACTGCCGAGGGTTGTTGGACAGTCAAGGGCAAAAATATGTATACGCTTTTGCACCTTATTTTAACGGCATAAGATAAAAAAGTGTATACATATTTATGCCCTTGACTGGACATAGTTTATATAAAATAAACTTTCGTACGTTCACAATTGCCGTGAACGTGATTTTTGTTTTGATTTGGCCTTAGTTATGTAATTTTTTTTTGTAATCGACCTATTTATGCTCATTTTTTAGGGTTCCGTAGCCAAAATGGCAAAAACGGAACCCTTATAGATTCGTCATGTCCGTCCTGTCCGTCTGTCCGTCTGTCACAGCCGATTTACTCGGAAACTATAAATGCTACAGTAACGAAATTTGGTAAAGATATGTGTTGTATAAACCGCTACAGGATTATGATACTAAATTGTAAAAAAAACCATTGGGGTGGGGGCCCTCCATACATGTAACTGAGGGATAGAAAATTTTTTTTAGTTGTATATAAGCGTGTGAGGTATTCATAGAAAATGATATGAAGGTTTATAAATCTCATTTTTATTTAAGTAAATCGTTTTCGAGATATCAGCTCTCAAAGTCTGAAAAATGTGTCCCCCCCCTCTATTTTTTAAACTACGCGATATAAAATTCTAAAAAAAAATATATGTTATGCACATTAATAAACTCTATCAACGATTTTTGGTTTGATTTAATTATCTCTTATAGTTTTTGAGGTAGGTTGATTTAACTGTATTTTTTAAATAATAAATTGATAATGGTACGGAACCCTTCGCGCGCGAGTCCGACTCGCACTTGGCCGGTTTTATAATTTCAATTTTATACAATGAATAAATTCTTAAGCTTCATATCTCAAGCTTATAACAAATTAAAACAGACTATTTTCAATTGCCACTTGATTTATATTATAATTATAATTATCTAACATAATTTGTTACATGCTACATATAGCATCGAGTGTGCAATCATGGCCCTAAAAGTGTGGTTGAGATTCGAAAAGAAGAAAAAAGACGGTTCAGTGATGAAGCTGAGGATACAAGATCTGCCCCAGGAGCGAACTGCTGAAGCCCTGGAGCTGATGATGAAGTACTTTGTCACAGGGGAGCCTTATCGGAAAGCTACAGGTTTGTGCAATGTACATTCATTTTTTTGAAGCCTTGGAAAATCAGTCTGTGCTGTGACAAAATTGCATCTAATCAATCAAAGTTGGACTTCACTACGTGAAGTTCAACTTATACTCTCAAGATAATTGAATCCTGACCCACCAAGAACCTTATTACAGTAATGCTGATAGTCAAAATGGACGACAGTTGCTACAATTTGATTTATAACATCACGTTGACATGGTACTACGGCGGGTCACGATTAAATTTTGCCGATAGTACATTAGCAAGAAGCAGACGGCTGTATCAATCACTGGCGCCCACGGCGCAATTTTGTCATGTGTGGTGACGGGGTCCATATTGGCACTTATACAATTTTTTCTTCGAATATTTTTACTAATACCGTTTTTTACTCATAATCCTCATTACTCCGAAAATTTTTTCTCATACTTTTTTTTCTTACTAAAAATTATACTTCTACCTACAATGTTCATAAGGATTTTTATTTCGAAATTTTATCCTCCTAAAGTCGTCAAGTAGATTAATCTATACTCATAAAGTTATTTGAAATAAATTGTTTATTTATAAACATTTTCCCATTAGGTTCACTCTGTTGTGGTATAATTCTTTTATGAATAACATAAACTATGTAGTCATAATGGGCTTTGTGCAGAAACTGTTGTGACATACTCAAGTTTAGCATATTTCTTTGTGGCAGATTTCGAGTTGTTCGAATATTATTCGAGCATCATTTCGATGTTCCTATTTATGATGAGGCATAATCTGGATGTGCATAAAAAGTATCGGCATAGTTTGTTTTAGCATACCTAACAGAGAAGGAATAATTACAACCTCTCAATATAATCGAGGTAGTAGTAATATTCTATACGTTACTTACTGTGTTACTGAGCTGAGTACTTTCTAGGTTGCTAAAAAAAAAATAACCTCGAAGACTAAGGCGGGAGCAAAGCTCCCGCCTTAGTCTTCTAACCTAACCTATCCGAGTCAGATCTGCCCCGGAAGGTTTTGTTCGCTCGCTTCGCTCGCTCACTGCAGAAATTTTCACCTTCAAAGCAAATTCTGCCTGACGAAAAAGGCAAGTTTCGAACATGTGGCTACATGCCCAAAAAAAAAATGCAAATCTAATTTCTGTCTTATAACACTCGGCGTAATTAATGATATTCCAAGATAGTTTCGGACAAAATAATATTCGAAATATTGTTATTTAAGCCAAGTGATGTTTTTGTCTCATTAAGTTGATGCCAAAATAGATTATACCAAGTCTGTTATGTCCTAAGCGTTTCGGACAAAAAAAGTTTAGAGGGAACCCGTTTAGTACAGTACCTACTCTGCCCAACCTGATTTGTGCAGGTAGCTAGTTTACAGTAATAGTACGATTTATATTTAATTAAACAAAAATAATTCATACATAAAACCAGTACAGATAAAAATAAATAGGTACCTATAACATTAGAATATATAGCATAAAATAAGTAGGGTTAGTTGTGGAACATTGATACAAACGGACACAATGAAACTTTGCGATATCTCGGAAACCTGACCTTAACGGCTAGCCCCGTCTATCAAACAAGGACGAGCTTACTCCACAACTCCCCAGGGTGCGAGCGACGATCGCAGAAGGAGCACGTCGCTACATGCTTCAAAGCGAAATGAACCAGGAAAAGTAACAATTTTTATTTATATTTCGTAATTTTTTGTAAGAATACAGAGAATTGTTTGGTAGTATTTATATTTTTGTCGTATTGTATGTATATTCAAGTTTATCTTAAGCTAAGTACTTTTAAAATTAGTTCAAGTTTTGGCCTCGTTTTTTTATTTAGTTTAAAATAATACCCTGGTGTCTCACAATTAAGCATTTTTATGTAATGTACAATGAAACAGGTCCATGTTTCGTTGTGTACTGTATAGTTTTATTGTACACCGAATGTGAAATTGTAAAAGGTTACTATTCTATGAGACTGTTTATTTAAACATGTTTCATGTTTAGCACCTCATTATCAACCTATTAAGGCCCACTTGTATAACCTAGGGTTAAACACTGACCAGTAAAATGGTCACTTTAGCTCCTGCTGGTGAATACCTGGTTATTTGGCTAAGCCCGGGTGGTACAAGAGAGTCTAAGTAGTAAATTTATAATATTTTTGGTTGAATAGTATAATTATATTATATATTAAATATTTCGTAAAATTATATGCGTAGTAATAGTGGTAATAAAACATATTTTTTATCTTTTAAAACATTCTGTTCCCAAATATTGTATTAATATGTGATTTGAACATTTTTCGGTTGCTTAATGCGCCAATGACATAGAGATTTGTTAATATATTAATCTTCCCAGGAATTTTACTAAGAACAACCACATAATATATAATAACCTGTTTTACTACTGATTATGTAACTCTGTTTCAATGTTGGTTACCCGTGATATTTTTAGTTTACAATGAAACAGCTCACGGTGTTTCACTGAACACTATTTATTAGTACACATTGAAACAATACACTTTATTCAAAAACATTTTAAGAATATAGACGCAATTTTCAGAACTAGAATTAGTCTATTTTATGGCAAAATATACGATTTTTAACTTCCAAATTGGCTGAGATAGGACAGTTTAAAAAGTTGAATGTTTCATTGATGGCAATAGTTTAAGTAATATGTTTAACAATAAAACATACGTACACAATAAAACAACATTATATTTATGTTGTCACAAAGTGTATGATATCTATCGTGGAGATGCCCAGGACCCTCCCGCGTTCGCCTGGGTTGCAGTCATACTACGAGAATACGTAAAACATAACTTTTTTTGCAATATGTCGCATTTATCGACGACATTGTTAAGTTACTATGAAACTTCGGTTGTATACAATGAAACATTCTTTCGGTTTCATATTTCTTTCAGTGGTTATATTAATCATTTAACAACTTAGAATCCTACTAAACTAATGCTACTCCAGCCTACCGTTATTATTAACTTTCCTTTATTTTGTATTCATTGCAAGCGTACTTATATATATGTTACATATAACACAGTTCCAATGTTGGTTAAGTCTGTTTCATAGTTCATTGGATTTATTACATCTGTTTCAATGTAAAAAATCAGGTGTTTCATTGAATACATGCACGAGGACACAATGAAACAAATCTCATTTTTTGTTTAAAGTTGCATAACACATATACTATTGAAAATAATTAGGAACCAAGAATGCGATTCGATAGCCAACTAAATTGTTTATCTTCGAACACAATATCACACTCGTAACTTCAAAAACACCAGAGATACAATGGTTTGAAATTTAGTTGTTTCATTGTTCCACAACTTACCCTATAGTGAAAAATTATATAAACATAAAAGTTAGTATTAAAAATATGTATGAAAAATAATATTATGAACATAAATAATTCTATGTAATGATGATTATGAACAAAGATTATTCTAAATACCGATCATTATGAAGTTAAATTGTATAAGAAAAATTTTCGAAGTTCCAATAATCTAAGTTGCAATTTTATAAATACTTTGGCGCACCCGTGGTGACGGCAGTAAGAACACATTTGTCACCATTCCAACTCTTGCCGCGGGTGTCGTAAGAGTCAACTAAAGATCTGAAACCCACTAGACCGTACCATACCATAACCGTGTAGCATGAACGTATCAGACAAAATAATATTCAAAAAATATGAGACTATAGAACGTTCCGGCGCCGGCCAACACGGTCTCATACTTTACAATACAAAGAATATTTTTTGTCTGATACGTTCATGCTACGGTCATGGTACGGTCTAGTAGGTTTAGACCTTAAGGGATTAATGTATCACTGACCATTCTTTAATAGTATATTGATAATGGGCAACAGCGTCATCATAGTGGAAACTTTACGTGGGATTACTGTGATCGCCAATCGATTACGCGGATTTTATTTAATTTGTTTATCTTAATTTATACTTTTACTTCTTAATGCGTCTATACGCATACATAGTTATAATAGGAGAGGCCTACGCCCAGCAGTGGACTGAGATAGGCTGATGATGTGATTGCAAACGGTAGCGGAATTTCACAGAAAATGTAAGAATGTAGAACTCAAATGAAACGTGAAGATTACAAACTCTAGGTCTAAAGCACCAATGAACTTATGTAGGTACATTCTTTTAGGTTGTAGCGATTTGCTGATAAAAGTAACCAAATGGAGAGTAGAAGGAAAATCATGTCTAGTTAAGTTCTCACGAAAAATCGGATTAAATTCTAAAAATCTAAAACACACAATCATATAATTTATTTCGTTGTTTTGATTTTATGCCATAATTAGTCACATTTAGCAATATGTGTCTAATTTACTATATACATGTAATATATAGTCAATTAGTCACATGTTGCTAAATGTGACTAATTGACTATATACCTACATGTTTTTCCCGTGTATCCTGCGTAGCAATGTAGATACCAAGGAGAAGTTTCACATAATCTAATCAAGCCAAAACCGTACTAGATATGCCTTATGAGAGTTATGAGTTATATTTACTGCCTTGTTTATTTATTTGCGATATAAAATAATTACCATTTATAACACATTTTATCTCAATGAGAACTTACTATTAAATTGTGAAGAAAATTCTCCGACATTTCCGAGTACATTCCCGCAATTTTGAGAATGTTCTGCAACTTGTACATTAGGGGGCGTTCAAGTATTACGTAACGCAATTTAGGGGGGAGGGGTGTCTCGTAAAACGTTACGATGCGTTACAGGGTCGGGAGGGGGGTCTTCCTTACAGCACGTTACGTAACATTGTTTTTTTATTTAAGTAAAAAACTTGGGAATCAAAACTCCCAAATTGACAACCGTTTCAGTTACGTTTCACGGGGAATCCCTCAATTGTATTAGTCTGGTCGTCATTTTTAATTTGTTCTTGCAAGTTGGCAACCTACCTATATAACTTTTTGCGACTTTAGGGTAAAAATGGTCATTTGAGTGTTACGTAACGCTTAGGGGGGGTACAGAAGAACGTTACGGTGCGTTACAAGGGGAGGAGGGGGGGTCAAAAATCTTCAAAAATTGCGTTACGTAATACTTGAACGCTCCCTTACCTGCGTCTCCAAATTTTATCACTGTTTTAGGTTTTCCAAAAAATCCAGAAGCGTTAGAAGAATACAGAGAATATATTAACAAAGTATTATGTGATCCTGACGGTCGGAATGTGATGTGTTGTGCCGACACTGAAGAAGACAATCCTGATATAATCGGCATTTCCTGTATGGCGGTGGAAACCGAACCTCATTGGGACATGGTAACTCATGATAATTATACAGTGTGTAAGTTTGATACGGGCGATTAATTAAACCAGGCATGGGATTACACTCATGAATTAGGTTGGTAACATGCCGCGGGGGCCGTTTTCAGATTTAGATTTTATAATAATCATTTATTTCTTTATTTATATTTTTAGATTTAGATTAATGTAGGTACCTATATTTATTTATAGTGTAGTTTTATAATATTGCAGTTTAGTTTTTTTATATTTTTGTCAAATAAATTATTAGGTAGGTACATAAAAAAATATAATACGATTATTTCCTTGTAGATTGCGGGGAAAGAGACGGCCGAAGCGAAGAAGTATAACGAAATATGCGCCGCCGCCGATTTAGGGTTCACGCTAAAGAAAGCATTAAATCTTCCTTGCTACTATGCTGGTAAATCGATATTAATCTTACCGGAGTATAGAGGGCATGGTATATCTCAACAATTCCTTACTGTCAGGTAAGGGATTAAGTCAACCTCCAATCCTCCTTCAATCTCAAAAGTTAGTTGTTAGTTCTATAATCAGAGATCGGACAAGTGTATGTACGTCATTGCTCGCAATAAGATCGTTGAAGCTCTTGGTAATATTTGATAATTAATATTTTATTTTAATTTTAGTGTTTAATTTTAATTTTAGTATTTGCTTGAAATTTTTACCGAAATAATTAATTACAATTTTGCACTATAAGCATAGTTTTAGGATAATTTTTGCTCATAATTTGTAGTAAATCTTGCTGTGCATGCTTATTTTGGATGACATTTTAATGTAAAACCTATTATTTATTGTTATATTGTGATGTATTGAATGTTAATCTGTTTAGTGTGCCTTTTAAATAAAAAAACAAAAAAAATATAATATGGACATGACTTCAAAGTTGATTGAAAAATTAATCATTTAATCATTTTCAGAAAATTACCTATTTGACACCAGTAACTATGAAAACCTTTGTAAATAGTCACCTCAAAGCTTCGAAATCAAATTTCAAGAAATTATTCATTTAATCAAATTTTGAGTTATATCCATATTATTGCGAACAATGACGCACATTTGTCCGATCTCTGTGTATAATACTGATGGTGCATGCTAATAAGTAATTATAAGTACTTATAATATGCTTAAATTCGCCGTTAAACTTTGGTTTGGCGAAATTGTAGTAGTAAGCATATTTGTATTGTTATTGAACAAAAATCTATAGAGGTAAGGAAGGTAGTACGGTAACGAATGTTAAAAGTCCGGCGTCGTAGGCGGAGGGCTTTTAATGACTCGAGTTTGTATTCCGCTTAAAGTGATATCAGACGGTTCATTTTTCGTTAATTGTTTCGTTTCATTCGGCATCTTTCACTTAAAACGACACGTCTGGCCACGGAGTGAAACAAAAGTACCGAATGAATTCATTAGTGAACCGATCCAACAATGTTGGATAATATGTTCATTCGGCATCTTTCACTCGCACTCCGAATGAACGGAAAATGAACAGGTTCATTCCGTCTGGACACGGAATGAACTGTTCACTCGGATTCGACCGACCGTTGCTGCTCGAGCGTTTAAATCTATCGTCTACCGTCCAATTCTAATTAGATGTTAGTGAAGAAGATATTAAACACAAAATAAAGACTATACGGACACGATATAAAACAGAATGAACTAAAATCAAGAAATCTACTTCTGTTTTCAAGAGTCATTACGAATCGTCTTGCACGCAGGCTTGATGACTTCCAGCCTCCCGAACAAGCCGGTTTCCGAAGAGGCTTTAGTACCGTAGACCACATCCATACGCTTCGCCAGGTTATACAGAAGACCGAAGAATATAACCTGCCCCTCTGTTTAGCGTTTGTGGACTACGAGAAAGCCTTCGATTCGATCGAAACATGGGCAGTACTACAGTCTCTCCAACGGTGCCAAGTCGACTACCGCTATATCGAGGTGTTGAAGTGTTTATACGAGAGCGCCACAATGTCAGTCCGACTCCAAGACCAGAGCTCGAAACCTATTCTGCTGCAGCGGGGAGTTAGGCAAGGAGATGTCATCTCCCCTAAGCTGTTTACCGCTGCACTGGAGGATGTCTTTAAGACTCTGGACTGGAGAAGGCTGGGTATCAACATAAACGGCGAGTACCTCACTCACCTTCGATTCGCTGACGATATAGTAGTCTTGGCTGAGACCTTGGAGGACTTAAGTACTATGCTCGTTGACCTCAGTAAAGCCTCCGAGCGAGTTGGTCTTAGGATGAACATGGATAAGACGAAAATCATGTAGAATTCCCATGTAGCACCAACTCCCGTAATAATCGGAGACTTTACACTCGAAGTTGTAGACGAATATATATACCTAGGGCAAACTATTCAGTTAGGTAGGTCCAACTTCGAGAAAGAGGTCAATCGTCGAATCCGACTCGGTTGGGCAGCGTTCGGGAAGCTACGACACATATTTTCGTCCAATATTCCGCAGTGTTTGAAGACGAAAGTCTTTAATCAGTGTGTGTTGCCAGTGATGACATACGGTACTGAAACGTGGCCGCTTACAATGGGCCTCATAAGAAGGCTCAAAGTCACCCAAAGGGCAATGGAGAGGGCTATGCTAGGAGTCTCTCTGCGTGATCGGATTAAAAATGAGACCATCCGCAGCAGAACCAAAGTAACCGAAATAGCTCTCCGAATCGCTAAACTGAAGTGGCAGTGGGCGGGGCACATTGCGCGTAGAACCGATGGCCGTTGGGGCGGGAAGGTTCTTGAGTGGCGGCCACGTACCGGAAGGCGTAGCGTGGGTAGGCCCCCCACAAGGTGGACCGATGACCTGGTGAAGGTCGCAGGAGTTCGCTGGATGCGGGTGGCGCAGGACCGGTCATTGTGGCAATCTTTGGGGGAGGCCTATGTTCAGCAGTGGACGTCTTTCGGCTGATATGATGATGATGATGATGATGAAGAAATCTACTAAAAGTGGGTGCTCTGCTGATGATGTCTATGTCCCACCATCTGCGACGTTTTTTTTTGTTTCTTTTTTGTCAACTCCTTGATTAAATGATCACAAACTAAACTTATTCCTCGAGACACGACTTCATTGGACGCCATATTGACAGAAATGTGGAGTGAATGTTCAAATGTTCATTGCTATGACATTCCAGCTTAGCTGTGTGAACATGGAATGAAACAAAAATGAAGCATTCACGCGAGTGAACATTCATCCGGGTGAACCGTCTGATATCACCTTTACCGAACGTGATGCATATAATATTTTTCATCACACTTGCGCAGCGGACAAAAATATACCTACGTATCAAGACGAAATATTATTAAATGACGTACTTACCACTGTTTCTATAATTTTTTTACTCACTTTATCACATTATATTTTTTCACATTTATATAACTTCCGCGATGCATGTTACTAGCAATGGCACGCTTAGAAAGCAATAGTAAGGGTCACGGTCCATACAAAGTTGAGAAAAATTGTGCGCTGCGAGTTACAGTTTTGTAATTTTAACCAGAGCTAGAGGGTCTTAAAATAGTTGTTTTTAGATGTGGAGGGAAAACCAATTCCCCCCCTGAGCGCGGGGGGAGGGGGATGAATGTACATGCGGAAGGGTCGCGTTTAATATTTTTTTACTAATTAATAAGGCCTACTATGCATTGTTTGGTATCATTTTCGTGTAAAACGGACCTGGAAAATCCATTTTTTATCATAAACATGAGCAATTTCATATAAAAATGTAGATTTTTTGGAGTAAAAGTAAAAAAGTTACCATTTTTATTTTAATTTAAGCGTCATATAAGTATTAAAAAATAAACTTATCCAATTTTAAAAAATAGTGTAAGATAGCATATTTATTGCAGTTTTTAAAAATATACACAATTTGTAGTCTTTCATACAAAAATTCACTGAAAAAAAAAATACCTGACGCGTACCTCCAACAAAAACCTACGCGTAACCTCAAAAAAGAGACTTTTGTGCCGGCAACTGCTCATAGATTATACATATTTTTGTACTTACATATTATTGTTCATATTACAATTGTAAATATTTATTGATATGAAAGTAAATTGAATATTTTCTGATCTTTTTTTAAATAACCTAAGATTATTAAGAATTTTATTTGTTCAGATTCTATTTTTAGATTTTATCGATTATTGTATACCGCGTGTATATTATATATCTGGTCTATCTGATCACATGTATGATATATAGTATCTGATCATATGAATCGGAATGGGTAATCATGTTTACAAGTGTCATTAGGTAATGAACTCATTACCAAAGACGATAAAGGTAATTTTCACTAACCGGGACTAACCAACTAACCCAGTTCACCCACGTTAAAAGTTTATATCATAATATGGAATTTGACAATCAATTGTTAAACGTTTACTTCATAAATCATCATTATATTCCGCCTACATATTTTCTGCTTTGCCCGAAGGTTGACTGGTAGAGAATGCCTTGTAGCATTAAGTTCGCCTTTTGTACAATTGTATTTTTATTTTTGTGCAATAAAGATTAAATAAATAAATAAATTATTACCATATCAGCCGAAAGACGTCCACTGCTGAACATAGGCCTCCCCAAAGATTGCCACAATGACCGGACCTGCGCCACTTGCATCCAGCGGACTCCTGAGACCTTCACTGTCCACCTTGTGGGGGGCTTACCCACGCTGTGCCTTCCACCTGCGAGGCCGCCGCATTGGCCATCGGTTCTACGTGCAATGTGCCCCGCCCACTGCCACTTTAGTTTAGTGATTCGGAGAGCTATGGAGCTATACTTTGGTTCTGCTGTGAATCGTCTCATTTCTAATACGACCTCGCAGAAAGACTCCCACCATAGCCCTCTCCATTGCTCTGTGGGTGACTTTAAGCTTTCTTATGAGGCCCATTCTAAGCGACAACGTTTCAGTACCGTACGTCATCACACTTTTAAATCTTTGATCAGTGTGTGTTGCCACACTGATCAAATACTTTTGTCTTCAAGAACAGCGGAATATTGGACGAAAAGATGTGTCGTAGCTTCCCAAACGCTGCCCAACCTAATAGTCGGATTCGATGATTGACCTCTTACTCAAAGTTGGACCTATCTAACTGCGTAGTTTGTCCTAGGTATATTATAGTCGTCTACACCTTCGAGTTTAGTCTCCGATTGTAACGGGAGTTTTCGTCTTATCCATGTTCATCCTAAGACGAACTCGCTCGAAGGCGCTACTGAGGTCAGCAAGCATCGTACTGAAATCTTCCAAGGTCTCAGCCAAAACCACCGTATCATCAGTGAATCGAAGGTGAGTGAGGTACCTACTTGCTGTTTATGTGTATGATACTCACCTTTTCCAGCCCAGTCTTAAAGATCTTCCAGTGCAGCGGTAAACAGATTAGGGAAGATGACACCTCCTTGCCTGACTCCCCACTGCAGTAAAAACACTGCACTGCAGTGCTTCAAGCTCTGGTCTTGGAGTCGGATTGACATAGTGGCGCTTTCGTACAACCACCTCAACATTTCGACATAGCGGTAGTCTACTTGGTACCGTTAAAGAGACTGTAGTACTGCCCAGAGTTTCGATCAAATCGATGGCCTTGGAGGTTACCATGACGTACTAATGCGATTCAGTTTAGGTTATGGGAAAGGGGCAGTGATACACGACTCGTATAGCCTTGTCCCTTTCTCTCGACCTAAATTAAACCGCATTAGTGCGTCATGGAAACCCCCCATATCGTAGTCCACAAACGCTAAACGCTAAACAGAGGTGCAGGTTATACCTATTCCTCGGTCTTCTGTATAACATTTACGAAACGCCAATTCGGAAACCGGCTTGTTCGGGAGACTGGAAGTCATCAAGCCTGCGTGCAAGACGATTCGTAATGACTCTTGAAAACATCTTATAAATATGGCTCGGAAGTGAGATGGTTCGGTAGGTCGGTGGATCGGTAGTTCTTCAATAAAGCGTTGTCACCTTTTTTCAAGAACAGTACCACCACTCTTCTGTTCCATGCGTTCTCCCTTTCGGAGTTGAACAACTTCTGAAGGGCCATAAGGATTGGTTTACCACCTGGCTTCAGATGCTCAGCTATAATTCCGTCTTCCCCAGACGCCCTGTTATTTTTGAGCTGTTCAAGAGCCATTCTAATATCACATAGGCTGATGTCTCGGATATCCTCTGTATAGTGCCGGGTCAGTCACTTACTTCATAAGAAATTTATCAATTATCAATTCCGTGTGAAATAAACGTTTAACCCGGGTTGCTTGGTTAACCCAGGTTGATGCAATTTGCCCTAACAGACATTATGGAGTATTTTGTTTACGCAAAATCGCTAAATTCTCGCAGTAGAAACGTACTGTCAACAATAAGTCAAAGCAGGTTCTCTTATTTATCGCCGAAAATGATATGGCCGAATATCACTTCCCAACTCACGTTTCGCGAAATTATACTTCGCCGAATGTTCATTTCCCAACTTATTAAAATGTTTTGGTTTATTTGCCAACCTCACAGTTACCAACTTAACATTTGGTCCGTGTTTTACAAAGCAAATGTTCAAAATGCCAACATTCATGTGGCCGAATGTTTTACTTGACGTAATATACACTTCGTTGTTTATTGTTTACCAAATGTTTCATTACGTACAATTTCGTTTAGCAACTACGTAATATTATTTGGGCAACTATTAGCTATTAACACACACTTTATTTATAGGTATTTTGTATTTTCTATGGTAAATAAAAAAAAATAGAATACGGCAATGAAAATGGAATCGATCTTGTACCTAAAATATGCGTATTGGATTTCTCAAAAAGCTGCGATACTGAGTCTTCTATCAACTTTTGAGGGAATTTATTTACAAGGATGCCATTTTCACTTGGGGCAAATTTTATACAAATTCAAATTCAAAATCATTTATTCGTAGTAAAAATCAGTAAAACTAAACACAGGATGAATACAAACAAAATACAGCACAATATTTTACCACGAAATGGACTCGCCTCAGCATAATGCAGGTAACTACCTTTTTTTCAAATGCCTCCTTTTTCTATTTATTTTTTTATTATTTTCTTATACAGTATGAATACTAGCATATCTTTTTTTTGGGGACGAAAAAAAAATAACCTCGAAGGTCAGGCGGGAGCTCGCTACGCTTCGCTCCCGCCTGACCTTCTAACCTAACCCGGCCAAGTCGGATCTGCACTGGAAGGCTTTGCTCACTCGCTTCGCTCGCTCGCTCATTTTTTCCTTCGGGTTAGCCATAGAAATAATAGTGAAAACTGTTTTTTTTTTGTTGTGTTTTTCAGTGTTTGCAAAAAATAATTAGTATGGGTAGGCTTCTTTGTTACTTGCCAAATGTATGAAAAGGCAACTGTTGCATCAGTGAAACGTTATTCGTCCATGAGTTGTTCGGTCAAGTGAACCATTTGACAAATGATTAGTCCGCCAAAAGTTTAGTTGCGTTATAATAATCTGCTTTACAATAATTCTGCCAAGTGAAACGTTGTCATACAAAAATTTGGCAATCGTTAGTTGTCAAAGTAAAAGTTCGGCGAAACGTTGGTTGGCAAATGAAAATCAGCAAAAAAAAATTCGGCGAAAAGGCAGAACACCGTCAAAGCAACGTCCCTTTTTTATTAGAGGTACGCGACAGGTGCAATTTTTTTACAACTTATTTTTGCATGGAAAGTTCCAAAAAGTATATATTTTTAAATTAAACGGTTTTTATTAACTTCACTGCGTATCAACTGTCGTCGATGCTTCAAATCTTGTGATCGATTTTTCGACCACTTCTACTGCACCGAAATCAATAAAATTTGGAACTCTTATCAAGTCCCCATGACAATGCAATATTATAATAATTTTATCCTTGTATCCTCAAAGCCTGATGCTGCAGACGTACTGCTTACCTTAACCGAGAGTGTTAGACACGTGAAAATGAAAGTATAGCATGTTTGGCATAATCAAATACTAACAGCCTGATCTTGACTTCCAACTCCTCACTCCTGATACTGCAGTACTGCCTACAATAACCGCAAGATTTAACTTTTATCGATATCTTGATTTTAAAGAAGTTCTTTAGGTATTAAGTAGAAACATGCGAATTTAATACTAACATCCAACTCCTCAAATCTGATACTCCAGTATTACTCCAGTATTAGTGGTTCGCGTAAGGCGAGCCGCCTGGCCTACAGCCCTCCAGCTGATAGAGTGACAGCGTGAGTGGTTCGCGTAAGGCGAGCCGCCTGGCCTACAGCCCTCCAGCTGATAGAGTAACAGCGTGAGTGGTTCGCGTAAGGCGAGCCGCCTGGCCTACAGCCCTCCAGCTGATAGAGTGACAGCGTGAGTGGTTCGCGTAAGGCGAGCCGCCTGGCCTACAGCCCTCCAGCTGATAGAGTAACAGCGTGAGTGGTTCGCGTAAGGCGAGCCGCCTGGCCTACAGCCCTCCAGCTGATAGAGTGACAGCGTGAGTGGTTCGCGTAGGGCGAGCCGTCGGGCCTGCGGCCCTCCAGCTGATAGAGTGACAGCGTGAGTGGTTCGCGTAGGGCGAGCCGTCGGGCCTGCGGCCCTCCAGTTGATAAAGTGACAGCGTGAGCGGATCGTATCGGGAGAGCCGTCGGGCCTGCGGCCCTCCAGCTGATAGAGTGACAGCGTGAGTGGTTCGCGTAGGGTGAGTCGTCGGGCCTGCGACCCTCCAGCTAATAGAGGGACGGCGTGAGTGGTTCGCAAAGGGTGGGCCGTCGGGCCTGCGGCCCTCCAGCTGATAGAGTGACAGCGTGAGTGGATCGTATAGGGAGAGCCATCGGGCCTACGGGCCTACGGCCCTCCAGCTGATAAAGTGACAGTGTTAGTGGTTCACGTAGGGCAAGCCGTCGGGCCTGCGGCCCTTGAGCTGATAGAGTGACAATGTTAGTGGTTCACGTAGGGCAAGCCGTCGGGCCTGCGGTCCTCCAGCTGATAGAGTAGCAGCGTGAGTGAATCGCGTAGGGCGAGCCGTCGGGCCTGCGGCCCTCCAGCTGATAAAGTGATAGCGTGAGTGGATCGTATAGGGAGAGCCGTCGGGCCTGCGGCCCTCCAGCTGATAGAGTGACAGCGTGAGTAAATCTCGAATGGTGAGCTGTCGGGCCTGCGGCCCTCCAGCTGATAGAGTGACAGCGTTAGTGATTCGCGTAGGGTGAGTCGTCGGGCCTGCGGCCCTCCAGCTAATAGAGGGACGGCGTGAGTGGTTCGCAAAGGGTGGGCCGTCGGGCCTGCGGCCCTCCAGCTGATAGAGTGACAGCGTTAGTGGTTCGCGTAGGGCGAGTCGTTGGGCCTGCGGCCCTCCAGCTAATAGAGGGACAGCGTGAGTGGTCCGCGAAGGGCGGGCCGTCGGGCCTGCGGCCCTCCAGCTGATAAAGTTACAGCGTGAGTGGTTCGCGTAGGGCGAGCCGTCGGGCCTGCGGCCCTCCAGCTGATAGAGTGACAGCGTGAGTGGTTCGCGTAGGGCGAGCCGTCGGGCCTGCGGCCCTCCAGTTGATAAAGTGACAGCGTGAGTGGATCGTATCGGGAGAGCCGTCGGGCCTGCGGCCCTCCAGCTGATAGAGTGACAGCGTGAGTGGTTCGCTTAGGGTGAGCCGTTGCGCCTGCGGCCCTCCAGCTAATAGAAGGACAGCGTGAGTGGTTCGCAAAGGGCGGGCCGTCGGGCCTGCGGCCCTCCAGCTGATAGAGTGACAGCGTGAGTGGTTCGCGTAGGGTGAGCCGTTGGGCCTGCGGCCCGCTAGCTGATAGAGTAACAGCGTGAGTGGTTCGCGTAGGGCGAGCCGTCGGGCCTGCGGCCCTCCAGCTGATAGCGTGACAGCGTGAGTGAATCGTGTAGGGCCAGCTGTCGGGCCTGCGGCCCTCCGGTTGATAGACTGACAGCGCAGGTGGTTTGCGTAGGACGTGCACTCGGACCTGCGGTCCTCCTGTTGATATACAGTGAGTGTGAGTCTCTCGGATTCACGTAGTGCGTACCATAGTGCCGTCGGGCCTATGGCCCTCCGGTTGATAGATTGCATGGATTGACCCTTAAGGCCCTCGGTTCGCGTCGAATTTTCCGTCAGACCTGCGGTCCTCCGGTTGGTCGACTCGAAATTCGACTTGCATAAAAATTTAACCTTGAAATTCTCAATAAACCAAATTGATTGATATATTCCTTATTGTCAGAACTCTGTTATCTAAGGTACTATTATATGAATAACACGTCCATTTGAGATACTTCGGGCATTCAATCTTACATTAACCACGCCGAGCCATAGGTTTTTATTTGTCAATCGAGATATTGAATAAAAAAAAATGGTGTCGGATTTCTTAAAATATCTATTCTGCAGGGATTCTCCTCCCGTTACACATAAAATAATGTCCATTACGTTTACATATGTGTCGTGATTCGTGATGAAAGCGCGAGAGTATAAACGTTACTTAACATGCATAAATAATTGTATTACATAATTACAAACAACATCAGTATAGTATCGGAAATTAACTTAACAATTGCACTAAAAACTTGAAAATAAAATAAGTAAAAAAGTTTTAAGTTAAACGGTTTTTATTGCACCAAAATCTAGAAAATAAAAAGGACCCCGGGCCTAAAGTATGGAAAATGTGGTTTCAGTCAAATCTTCTGAAATTTTGATATGTTATAGTTTTCAGTGCCCTGAACAAAAAACTCTATTGGTGCTACCACGGTTTCCGGGTCCCTTTCCATGTTCTGCTCGATTTTGTACCAGATAACAAAGTAGTACTTATACTTCGTTTTTTTTAGCATTAGAAAGACCTTTGCAGAACGAGATATAAGGTTTTTTTACAGGCAAATTCTGCGGATCGAACAGTAAATACGAGTTATTAAATATCACGAATTTATTATCATGCTATATTAATACACATTACTCAGTGTTGTGAACAGATAAGAAACATAATGTTAGTTAATTTATATTCTAAGATGAAAAGATAATAATTTTAATAAATTGCGTTTGCAATTTTTCATGGAAAGGTTGTACATTAAAAAACCTAAAGAGGCAGAGTTCTCACACAATTTTAAAATGTCACTGTCTGTCATTCGACTTCATATTGTTGTCGGTTGAGTCGGTTGTGTTTTATATTGCTGTTAGCTTACTTAAAGATTGTTGTTATCGTTTTTTTTCAATTTCGTTATTAATTGTTGATCTATTTAGATATTTTGTTTGTTGGTGCACATTTAAAATGGATGAAAGCAAAATCCTGTGACTACCAGTGAAAAGCGGATGGTATTTATAAATTAAGAAATGTGCCATAGAAAGGAATATCCCACTAAATCGGAACGTGTGAAAAAGACTGCTGAGACTGCTGGCATATCGTTGGCTACGGTATATAACATTTTAAAAGAATATTTATTATAAATGAAATTAGATAATGTAATAGATAACACTGTGGAAAAAATTATTATAAACGTTGGTGGTTCCGAGTCATCGGACTCTTCCACTGACAGTGAATAAAACTATGTATGTCATCTGAGTTTTATTTTCTAATTTGTTACCAAATTCAAACTATATTAGAGCGTCCCAGACCGCCTAGGTATAATGGCAACAAATACTAAACGACGTTGCCGATGCGTAGGGTTGTCTTAGTATTGTTATCTGCTCAGCGGCCCTACCGCGAACTTCGAAATCCGTAAATTTCGACAATTTGTCTCTAATGACGCATTCGTTGGAGTGACAGAGAAAAATCCTCGAAATATACCAATTTCTATTTTCGCGGTAGTAGGCCAGTCTTTATGACACCGTGTCGTGTCCGCTTTTATACCGATAGTTTTAATCCTTAAATGCATGACTTTTAAAAGTATTGGGAGTGCATAATGTAAGCCAGATTAAATATGCAAATATTGTTAAATTTTAGACTGTAAACTTCATTAAATTCAGTAAATGTAAAATCGGTACGATATTAGTTACAAATAAAAAAAAATACTTTGTTAAAAACCGCCAAACACGAAACGAAAACTTTAAATATATATCTTTTTTCTAAATTGCCGCCATCTTGCTTATAAAACACTTATAACTTTTTTTAAATACAATTTTGCCAACAAATTAATAATAAATGTGAAAACTATGCGTTCAGCTATCGGTAAATATCAAATGATATGACATAAGTTCCGAGAAATTCAGTGGTATCGGCCGAAATCGAAGAAGGAAGGTTTACGACCACTGCTTCTTTGTTCACCCGTTTGACAGATAATTCTAATCTTAAATAAAACGAAGTATAGTTCACTTCGGGTCTATTTATTTAAACAATTGACATTAGTTTGAAACTTTTTTGTGATAATGCTGGTTAGTTAAAGACATAAAACACGTGCTTGACTTATCGTTTATAGCTAAATGTGTGATTTTATAATATACTTAACATTGTAAAATATGAACTCATTCAAACATTAGAAAATATGGCGCTACTTTTAAATAGAGGACATTGCTTCGTATGTAATAATGCTGTTGCTTTTCGTGCACTGCGGCGGATACCTACCAGAAAACAACGAAGAAAAAATGCAATCTGCTATTTCGTTCAGAGAATCTATGAACAACATGCCGGTTGAGTTCAACAACGAGTCCCGTGTGTGTATTAATTATGACCGATTGCTGAACTCAGCCGGCATTGTATGTAGACGTTTTATGTCTTTAACTAACCAGCATTATCACAAAAAAGGTTCAAACTAATGTCAATTGTTTAAATAAATAGACCCGAAGTAGAACTAAGTACTACTTTGTTATCTGGTACAAAATCGAGCAGAACATGGAAAGGGACCCGGAAACCGTGGTAGCACCAATAGAGTTTTTTGTTCAGGGCACTGAAATCTATAACATATCTAAATTTCAGAAGATTTGACTGAAACCACATTTTCCATACTTTAGGCCCGGGGTCCTTTGTTGTAACTAACCGTAGATGCAACTTTCTGTAGATTACTCACGTGAAACTATTATCACTGTAGTTTTCCCAAGTCGGATGCTGAAAGCCACGTTTAGCCTCTATGTCAGTGGATTAAGCGTTACCTAATCGGAAACTTTTACAAAACTAGAATAAAAACGTGGGGCGTTATTATGAAGAAAGAAACATACAAGTTCAAAATATACAATTGTAGCTTTAATTTTGCAATTAATCATCCATCTGTTCCATTTCTTCCACAGAGGTAAATAGCTTTTATTAAGGCCAGAACAAAACTTATTACACTATTGCTGTCTTGATTTATATGTGTATTCTTAAATAACTATAGTGACTTAATCACAATTGCGTACGCCCCACGTTTTTATTTTAGTTTGGTAAAAGTTTCCGATTAGGTAACGCTTAATCCACTGACATAGAAACTAAACGTGGCTTTCAGCATCCGACTTGGGAAAACTACAGTGATAATAGTTTCACGTGAGTAATCTACAGAAAGTTGCATCTACGGTTAGTTACAACAAATTTTTATTTTCTAGATTTTGGTGCAATAAAAACCGTTTAACTTAAAACTTTTTTACTTATTTTATTAAAAACTACAATAAATATTGTATGGTTTTGTTTATTAATATTGTTGGGGGGGGAAGCTAGGGTATGGTCTTGGTGGGAATAGCTGATAGTGAGAACAGCATTACCTATAAAATGCCAAGAAACCATCTGTTGTGTTTGTAGCGGAACACCGTATTGATCGCAGAGCCCTAGCCAGTCCGCGTCATCCACGTCCCCGCCGTCCCCCCTGGGAACTGCTGCAGCCGCGCCGCCGCGCGACCGCTACCTCTGTGCTGCAGCTGAGCTGAGGATGCAGGGCGAAAGGCGAATCTTCTGCGCCTCAAAACAGAACCAACTCACTAGGGAGGATACCCGAAACAAAACCGAGCATGCCCAAAGGCTTCGAGGTGGCAGCCCCACCATTGGGCTAGGGTATAGTGGACTAATCCTTCGCTTACCCGAAATCCAACGATTAAAGAAACTGAAACAGTGCAAAACCGGACCGATCAAACTACGACGACCTTTGGCATGAAAATACGGACACGAATTGCTTGCTGGAATGTGCGAACACTGAGCGAAGATAGCCGACTAGCCCAAGCAGAAGCAGAAATGCTCCGATACAAACTGCAGATACTCGGTCTTAGCGAAGTGCGCAGAAATGGATTCGGAGAACTGAGAACGTCCAGGGGCCTCACTTTTCTTTACTCCGGGAAGGAAGATGAAGAGGGCGTACGTGAGAACGGCGTAGGATTCCTCCTTTCTGATGCTGCGAAGAAGAGCCTGCTGGACTGGAAACCCATCTCAGATAGAATAGTTACAGCCCGATTTAACAGCAAAGCCCGTAAGATAACCGTCGTTCAGTGCTACGCGCCCACAAACCTGGCATCAGAGGAAGACAAGGACGATTTCTACAGTGCACTCAACCTGAGTTTGAAGAACACCCTCAAGCAGGACATAGTCATCGTCATGGGAGACCTAAATGCCAAGGTTGGCACAGACAACGACGGTTGTCAAAGACACATGGGCAAAAACGGGCTGGGAGTCCGGAACGAGAACGGGGAGAGATTTTTGGAATTCTGTCAGGACAACGACCTTACCATCGGAGGCACATTATTTATTCACGGAGACCACCATAAATACACATGGAACTCACCCGATGGAGTCACCAAGAACCAGATTGACCATCTTGCCATCAGCTCCAAATGGCGATCATCACTGCTCGACGTTCGCAACCGTCGTGGCGCGGATATCGACAGTGACCACCACCTAGTCGTCGCAGAGGTGCGGCTAAAAGTAGCAGTAGCCCGAGCTGCCAGCGCGACTACCAAGATGGGCAAACGTTTTGAGGTCAACAAGCTGCAGGACCCAGATGTAAGAGACGCCTTTAGGTTCGAACTGCGAAACCGCTTCTCCGTTCTCGATGCGGACCCAACCACTTCTGTCGACGCGGAGTGGAACCACATCAAAATGGCCTATACAGAGACCAGCTCCGTTGTCCTTGGACACAAAACACACACACGCGAAGACTGGATGTCACAAAATACCTGGCACCTGATCGAAGAAAGGCGCGAGCTACATCTTCAACTTCTGGCAACTAGTGACGAGGCAATGCGCACAGATCTGAGGCGCCAATACAGACAAGTCCGTAGAAAAATCTACCGAAGTACCCGTCATGACCGTCGAGTATGGGCTGAAGAGGTTGCAGACTACGCCCAGCGCGCCGCCAACTCCGGTAATCTCAGGGAGATGTACAAGGCGACGAAGACCTTGGCCGGTAATAGGAACCAGAGGAAGAAGAAGCCTTTGAAGGACAAAACAGGTCAGTTTATTGTGACATCGGAGGGACAGCTTCAACGCTGGCGGGAGCACTTTGAGGAGATCTTCCAAGTCCCGAACGACCCCGTTACGCTTGCAAGTGCTGCCAGCTTGCCTGCACAAAACCTGGACATAGATGTGTCTCCCCCTACAACTGACGAGGTAGTAAAGGCCATCCGATCGCTGAAGAATGGAAAAGCCCCAGGAGTAGACCTTATCACAGCGGAAATGCTGAAAGCCGACATCCCTTCCGCTGCAAACGCGCTGACGCCTCTTCTGAGGAACATCTGGTCAGCCGAAGAGTTGCCTGGTGACTGGAGCAATGGCCTTCTGATCACTGTACCCAAGAAGGGAGACCTCAGTCAATGTGGCAATTGGAGAGGTATCACTTTGCTCTCGATTCCTTCTAAGGTGCTCTGCAGGATAATCTTGGACAGACTTTCGCGGGCCGTAGAACCTCTTCTCCGCAAAGAACAGGCTGGTTTCCGGCCCAATCGATCGTGTACGGACCAGATTAACACCTTGCGCATAATCCTCGAACAGGCATCAGAATGGCAGAGGGAAATGTACCTGACCTTTGTGGATTTCGAAAAAGCCTTCGACACTTTGAGATGGAACTGTATCTGGGATCGGCTACGTGAAATTGGAGTCCCCGAGAAGATTACAAACATGATTAAGGCCATCTACAGGAACTACTCCTGTAGAGTAACTCACGACGGTCTCATCTCGGAGGACATACCTGTTCATGCGGGTGTACGCCAGGGGTGTCTTCTTTCCCCTCTCCTCTTCCTTGTCGTTCTCGATGGCATCATGGTCAAGACCAACAGTAAGCGCCGCGGCATAGAGTGGGGGCTGTCCAACGTGCTGGAAGACTTAGACTATGCCGATGACCTATGCCTATTGAGCCACACACGTGCCGACATGCAAGCCAAAATGGACGACCTACGGCGAGAGGCCTTGAAGACGGGACTTAAAATCAACACCAGGAAGACCCAAGACATGAGGTGCGGAGCAACCAGCTCGGTACCGTTGCTCATTGGCACAGAGGGCGTGGAGACAGTCCACAAATTTACGTACCTCGGTAGTGTAGTGTCGGAAACTGGAGGGACCGAAGAGGACATCGCTTCAAGGATCGCCAAAGGGAGAGCAACCTTCGCACAGCTCCGTCCTGTATGGCAATCGCGGAAACTGACTCGGAGAGTTAAGCTCAAGATATTCCGGTCCAACGTGAAATCCGTGTTGCTGTACGGATGTGAGACGTGGAAGGTCACTAAAGACATCTCGCACCGGCTACAGGTCTTTATCAACCGCTGTCTTCGCCGCATTCTCGGCGTGTTCTGGCCCGAGAAAATCTCCAACACAGATCTATGGGAACGCTGTGGTGAGACTCCGATCGACCAGCAGATCAAACGCCGCAAATGGAACTGGATTGGCCATACGCTCCGAAGGGACCCCGACCATATACCGAGGCAAGCCCTAGACTGGAATCCCCAAGGAAAGCGAAAACGTGGCCGCCCCAAGCAGACCTGGCGGCGGACGATCACTGCAGAAGCGAAGGCGATAGGGATGACCTGGAGTGAAGTAAAGCGCGAAGCTCAAGACCGTTCGGGATGGCGACGCACTGTGGACGCCCTCTGCCCCATCTAGGGGACATAGGACATTAAGTCAAGACAATAAATATGCTATCTTGTAGTATTTTTTTTATTTTCATATATTTATTTGGTAATACTTATATAACGCAACAATCAAAATGAAAACGGTGATTATTTTACCTTTATACCAATAATTATTTTTTTATATATGAAAATCCTCATGTTCATTATCAAAAATGAATTCTCCGTATCTGTTTTATATGAAAATGATACCAAACAATCAATAGTAGGCCTAAGTATTAGACGAAAAATTTTTAAACATAACCCTTCCGTTCGCACATTCACCCCCCTCCCCTCTCGTTCAGGGTGGGGATTGGTTTTCCCTCCACATATAAATGTTTTTATTTTTGCACCCTCTAGCTCTGGTAAAAATTACAAAACTGTAACTCACAGCGCACAATTTTTTTCATTTGGACCTCTACTACAAGTGTGATGCTGATGAAATAGTACATTGTGCATCAAGGGAGGTATATAAGTACGGAATTACTAACGAGAGTATTGGAAGGAGATAGATTTTAATGACTTGAGTTAGTATTCTGCTTACCGACCGTGATGCATACAATGTTTTTCATTACACTTGCAGACAAAAAAATTGTTTTAATGTAATTAGTAAATATTATTCTATGACGTACTGAAATTTCTATTGCTCCCCAGGGAATTTCACTTTTCTATTACTCCCGCTACGCATGCAAGCAATGGCGCGCTTAGAAAGTGTGATGAAAAAGATTCTTTCACTCACGACGACGTGTGATTTGCTTCGTATTGTCATGACATTACCGTGTGGTGACGGCAGTAGGAAACATTTGTCACCACCCCAACTCTGCCCGTGGGTGTCGTAAGAGTCGACTAAGGGATTGAAGTGTCACTGATCATTTATTGTTAGAAGAAAGTGAA
The DNA here is from genome assembly GCA_025490895.1 of Thaumatotibia leucotreta. Taxonomy (NCBI): domain Eukaryota; kingdom Metazoa; phylum Arthropoda; class Insecta; order Lepidoptera; family Tortricidae; genus Thaumatotibia; species Thaumatotibia leucotreta. The sequence goes on from JALPQI010005549.1 coordinate 24,874, forward strand.
CAACTCTTCACGTTGGTGTCGTAATAGTACATTACTATAGAGGACGGGAAACGAAGGGTTACAGGCCAAGTAGATATATCTGGCCGAAGGAACTTGAGGCCAGATAGGGATACGCGGCCTGTAACCCTGTTTCTCGCCGAGATTTGTATATTTGTATTTTTCTCAAACTTGCCATGAAATAAAAGGAACTGATTTCGCCGAACCATACTATTTAATTTGTAAATAAACCAATACAGTATCGTAAAACATTAAAAAAACATTCGAGCATTTTTCTTTTTTTATCTTTTTGAGGTATCTTTTTTTTTTTTTTTTTGTAATAAGTCTTTTATTTATTAACGTTAAGTACATTTCCAAATTCAATAACAATCAATTACACTTACAATAAACTTAACTAACTAACAACTAAAAGCCTAAATCTAAATAAGGACCCTGTGGCATAGTGCCAAGGATGCTGGCAACGTTTCCCCCGCTGAATCGCGATGCTTATTCGCTGTGCGAGGAAACTGCCAGCCCTCCTGTCCCCCGTAACGTCGACCAAACGTTTGGCTAAATCATTGAATAAAGCCTGGGCTGCCGGGCCCCAAGGGCCGAGGGTCTCGACGCCAAAGGCAACAAAATTGTAACTGGCATCGAGACCCCCGTATTTCCGCCTTTTAAGAGCCTCGGCCGCCTCGGCCGCCGCCCCAGCCTTAGTCACAGTCCCGTGGAGGTGGGAAGGCGCCAGGGTGTCTACACACGTCGCATCCCACACTAGCACCCGCCCCGCCCTCCACGGAATCAGCGACATGCCATCGGGCCTCTTGCCATCGGCTCTGGCTATACCGACCGGCTCGAGTACTGCCGGCACGTTGACTGTGGCAAGAGACCGACGGATTATGTCGTTTAGCGCAGCATGCCGTGATAAGCGTCCCGCGCTACGCTGACAAGACAGACCATGATGCCCTTGTTGGTCGACGCTACTGCCACAGTGACACACATGCGGTGCGCACATGGAGACCCCCAAACGCAACCCAGCTGCCAGCCGAAGAGTGTTACCATCGAGATGGGTACCTGAATTGGGTGAGGGATACGCGTTAAGCCAATGACCCGCTTCTCAGCACCCCACGGCAAGCAGCCGAGCTCGATCCGCCCCCGCACTATCTCCCAAAATAAGGTCGTATGCTTGTTTTGCCAGAACATCATCCCAAGCCCTTTGCGATTTTCGGTTATCCGGAAGATCTTGACCAGGACAAGCAGTCAGCCAAGCGTTTCTAGCCTCAGTCAAGCCCGGGATCTCGTAGTTTGAAGGAGAAGCCTTCAATATTTTACCTACGAGGTCGTACGAGCTGTGAACTGAAGATAGAAACGCCGGAAGTGACACGTCAGAAATTTTGCGTAAGCCAAGCCCGCCATACCGAACGGGAAGGGACGCCTGCAGCCAAGATCGTTCATTGAGCTTCAAATTTAGGACCTGCTCCAGATTTAACTGTACCAAGGAGTCTATAGGCTCCAACAAATTTAGGTGTTTCCAAAACGGGCTGCAGCGAAGCATGTAAGTCAATTTAGGGACAAATAAACAAAATTTCAAAATTACCAGAGCTGAATGAGGGCTAATCTCCAACAGGCGATCGGCACAATCTCGAAATTTAGTAATAGTGGAGGTGACAAAATCAGGTCCTCGAAAATAGGTGCCCCTAAAAGACTCAGAGACTCCTGTGTAACAGTTTTAATATTAGGCGCCAGGTCACTAAATTGTTCCGCGACACGCAATTGGTTTAAAGAACTATCACGGATGAAGAGCTCACATTTGTCACAATTCAAATCCAGGCCTATTGCCATGAATTTCGCTTTTACGACAGAGAGGTCTGAAAGAACAGTGTCCAAGTTGCCCCCCAGAGTGCCATCATCCAAATACCACACGTTAAAACCTGAAGCTAAATTCTGAATGATTGGATTGATGACTAGACTAAAAAGAGCTGGGCCGAGAGGATCACCCTGCTGGCATCCAACTTCAGAAGACAGTTCATGGTCACGGTACATCAACTTGGTTGGATCAGCATAACAGTGAAGGAGGTAATTATACAATTCCGGGATATTATTCCTAATTTCTGTCAGTAAAACTTCTCTATTTACGGAATTAAATGCATTCCTGACATCAATTTTTATAACGACTTGGCACTGATCGGTACTGAGAAAAGTACGAAGCGCGTGGACAGCAGCCTCACACCCACCTCTTGTCCCAAAACCCAACTGGATCGGTTCAAACTTGGCCTGTAATTTGGAAACAATATGTCGGGCCGCAATTTTTGATGCCAAACGCCTAAAAGTCGTCCCCACTGCTATAGGTCTCACACCACCATCTTTTTTTGTCAAAGCGATTAGATTCGCACCGTATAGTATGGGGACCACATCAGCATTTACGCGGCCAGCCAACATAAAATTTACCAAGCTGGTTAAAGAGGCGACTAGTTTTTTGCCAGCATCGCCAACTCCATGCGCTGTGAGGTCTTTAAGATGCTGAGGCGAAACACCGTCCAAAACCGCCAGCAGAACCCGTTTTAAAACTGACAATCGCCTCAAAAACATGTTTATCCTCGGCTTGGAAGCAGTCCCTGAAGCGCGGTTGGTGGATCCAGGAAAAATGGTGCAGCGGGAGCAGAGGGATGCTTTGATCGTAAGGCGGAAAGGATCTCGGGAGTGTCCGACGAAAGTACGTCAGTAGAAAACAATAAGCGAGCTGCGCCCTCTTTCGAACTGGTAGTATAGACATTAGTTCTAAGGTTATTTTTTTCTGTGGTAGAATGTCAAGACCTAGTGTCACAATTTGACGTTTCAAAACTGACTGAACTGACAAAAGACAGTTTGTTTGCAGTCCTAGGTGTGAAATAAATACATGAAATCTCTTCACATATCATCTTAGCACATGACACCGGATACATAGTATTTCCGGGTTTAATTTAAAGTAAATAATAATTAACATTCCGTAGCAAGTTTGAGAAAAAGGGATTTAAAGCGTTTAAGTGTATTTGTTGATATTAGAATACTGATCATGGGCAGATGAGCAGCGTCATCATAATTGACACACGACTCCGATCGCCAACCCGTGGCGATTATGGTCATTTTCCTCTCCCAATGCGTCCATAGTTAATAGGCCTACGTCCAGCAGAGGATTGAGACGGTCTGATGATGACTGTGTCATAACATAATGGCTAGCCGACGTAACCGTACGCAAGTAAGTTACATTAGTGTTCATTCGGTGTAAATAAGGGCGTTAGAATGTTATTACATTTTTTTTTCAGACGAATCATGTGTGCAGTCCACGGTATACCGATGACAGGAGCATGGATGTCCGGCCACGCGACGCAAATCGGGGCAGAGCGAGACGGGTGGAAGACGTACTACGAAATCGAGTTCAAGGAAATGTCGCGGAAATACGGCATTACGTTTGAAGACGTGCCTCACACTGAGAAATATATGGCTGCCGGACCCCATCCTGATTATTGTAAGACAGACTAGTGCAGTTCCTAGTTTGTCACATTACATTTTATGCGAGACACGGTTTTGAAGCGAGCGTACTCGATTTTTATTTTTAACCGACTTCAAAAAAAGGAGGAGGTTCTCAATTCGACTGAATTTTTTTTTTTTTTTTTTTTTGTTGTATGTATGTTACCTGATATCTCCGAGAATAGTGAACCGATTCTAAAATTTCTTTTTGTGATCGAACGTGTATTACCCCGAGATGGTCCCATTGGCACCAAGTTGGGGTCTGATGATGGGATCCTGCAGAAATCGAGGGATCTCTTCAAATGTTATAGGTACATGTATGGCGCTTTTGGTAATTTTCATTCATTTACAAGAATTTGCATTCAGAAAGTAGGATTTGAGGAAACCAATGACGGAAACAAATCGGGGATCTTTGAGAAATCGGTTGAAGTCGGTTTTTTAAATTTTTAATTTGGTGATTATTACCCAAGACTTTTTACCAGAACGCTGATGGTGTTATAAAAGACTCTCGGCTTTTATGCGAGTGTACTCATTTTTTATATTGATATTATCAAACCGCGATTAGAATGGGGATTCGAAAGTACTGTTGACACAACAATTTATGAGTCAATCTAGGAAATATTCATAGCTATAATCATATATTCAATACTTTAAATGCAGAGACTTAATAGACAATAGATTAATTTATCACTCACTACATCTATGAACAACGCTTTTCTTGCTAAAAGTTGTGTCATTTGTTGTGTCAACAGTACTTTCGAATACATTCCTATTCCGGTTTGATTATATAGACTGTTTAGAATTTTTAATATAGCAATGTAAAGCAAATTCAAATATGACCACTAATTTTAAAACGGAAATGTATATCGAACAATAACTACTTTTCGCGCCCTTTACTTCATTGTTTAAAAAATAAAATTAAGATCTTATTTGAATTTGCAATACATTGCAATGACTAAAAATTCTCGACAGTCTAATATCTCCAAAATTTGTTAAAACTAAACTTGATTTTTAAACGTAAGAACCATTAGCGCATAAGTATCTATATCATTTGTTATAGTTTTATACATAATACAGGTTTGGTTATAGGTTTGCGCGGGCTAAATTTCCGCAACTCGACGTCAACTATTTTGCGCCTATTTTGCGTAATATAATTATGGTGAACAATGTTGAGGTGTATTTTTATTGAAAATGAATAAAAACACAACTTACGTAAACACTTCTGGGCAGATCTTAACTTAAAAATTAAATCTATTTAATTAACACTGTGACATAGGCTCATCAGCTGAATAGCTGCTCGCCTATAAATTAAATAATAATAAATGGTGGCAGAAAAATATTACACTTGCCTAATTAAAAAAAAAAAACAACCCTTTTTTAAACACTCTATTCCCACGCGTCAAGTCCACACGGCCGACTGCAATCCATATAAAGCCAGTTGCACATGATAACTTTTCGCAAAAAGTTTAATTTAGCCGTTGAAATATAACATCGGGGGATATTGGGCGGGCACTACAATATGGCGGCGAAATTACGAGAAAACTCGCCCTTAGAGGGGCAATGTGGGGAAAGGTTATAAGTTAAATGTGTGGATGGGGTTTTATCAGCTGTTAACCCTGTTATTAAATACTTACCCCCTTATTCATAAACGTCTGCTAACTTAACAAGCCGCTAATAATTGTTTGTCCCTTTCGGTCTTAACAATGTGTGCATACAAGCAAAAGGGACTCCTAAATGCGTCCAATGCGCATAGGTAACATGAGAGGCCTACGTCCAGCAGTGGACTGAAATAGGCTGATGATGTGAATCTTTGTAATGGCAAAAACAGAGACATTTTTGTGGTTCGTACACTCCACGCAAAATCGAGCATTTCTCAAAAAAAATTGTACATTTGAAACACGTCATCGAAATTGATACAATTTGGTAGGCTGGTAAAGTCAATAATGCAAATAATAAATAATGCAAGATGCACCACAAGTGCAGAATACCAGAGAATTATTTTTTTTATATTTTTTTTCTGAAAGAAAATCGCGCGACATGATCGAGACTATCGAGAGCCTATACTTAATTAAAAAAAAAAAACTCATCTCTGTATTCTGTGGTATATTGTGATCCATTTCGGAGAAGGAAATGAGACATGATTTTTGGTAAATAAGCGAAATATTATTCATCGCGTTCAACCTCACAGGTCATCAAATCAATGAGACTTCGTAACGCGAAGACGGCACTCGACGAACAATGCATCCCCGAGTCAGGACTTTCATTAGAAAAACACACCTCGGATGTCGTAATTGGAACGAAACGTCTACACCCCACCTCCATCGAAATTGCAACCTTGACGTGAACACACACGATTCATATTTCAGTTTTGTGTTTATTGCACAAAAACTTTCTTTAGTCTTATTTTCGCAAGTTCGTATTGTGTGCGCCGCATGCGTTCTAAATTCAAAATTTTATTCGGAACGCATAGAGACGTTTTTACAATAGTCTAACTCGAGGAGACGCGGTTTTCGGATGGTTGTCAGTTGTTTTGCTTTTGAAAACGCCTTGGAAGCGGAGAGGAGGCTCGAAGCTTTTAAAAAGGGAATGGGAGCGAGAAATGAAACGTTAGTCTTGTCCCCTCGAGGTAAGTGCATGACGGATAATTGTGCAGCAGGCTTACCGCGAACTTCACAAATCGTAAATTTCGCACATCTGTCTCTCTCACTCCTATGATGCAGTCGTTAGAGTGACAAAGACAGATTTCCGAAATTTTTAATGGTTTGGGTAGACTTCGGCTTCGTGGCTGTAAACTTATTAACGTGGTTGTGTTTAATATTTGACTTTCACTGAATCGCTTGCCTTTCGCTGCGAGCTTTTATTCGATTTGATTCAAATATTATTCTTAATTTTATTGCGTTTCCGTGGTGGGATTCATGATAACGTCAGTTTTAAATCTTTGATTGTGTAGGAAATTTCATAGTAGGTATATTTTTAGGAGATTTTTTTTTAATTAGTTGGCATAGTAGAATACCGCAAAATTATATTCAAACAAGCGTTGTGGGTACAAATGAGTTAAAATTACTCAGTTAAATCAGTTACAATAAGTTGGTTTATTTGCCGCTATTCATTCAACATTTACAAACCCTAAGGAAACTAAGCAGATCATATTTATTTATTTAAACTATATGATTACATACTATTGCACTGATCGAGCAAGAAACCATAGTTAGGTTTTGTAAGTCACAACGCCTTCGATGGGTGGGTCACCTGGAAAGAATGCCTGAATTTAGAGCACCAAGAATAATCACCAGGTGGACGCCACAACAAAAAAGACCGAGAGGCAGGCCTAAAAAACGCTGGATAGACTGTGTTGAGGAAGATCTACGGAAGTTAGGAAGATACACCAACTGGAAGAGAGTGTCGAGGGACCGAACTAAATGGAGGGATATTGTGGAAGAGGCCAAGACCCACACTGGGTTGTAGCGCCGCTGGAAGTAAGAAGTAAGTAAGTAAGATTACATATGATAAAAATCACTCACTTGTACTTCTTTATAGTCTTGGTATTTATTTAATTTTCCACAATGTTTTTCCTGATCACATCCACCATGTTTTTTTCAGTCTTTCTTTTTTTTTAAACTACGAATGGCGCCAACAGGCTTGAGTTTTTCTCATACAGCCACCGATGCTGTCAAATCCTTCTTGTTCAAATGAGAGTTTCTTCGAAAAATGGAGGCATGTGAGATAGATGAGCGCATTCTGCTGCCATATGCCTCCACTTTTCGCACAAGTTCTATAGACGTAATTAACATAATACCTTATGTATGTAAAATAACTAGACGTCTGCGCAACTAAAACGGAATAAAACGCCAATCGAATTAACCAAACAAACACACAACGTAGTCACCCGGAAAATGCCAGATCTCGTTACCCTAAACACATCTCCATACCCAACTTCTCCGAATATACAACCAGGAGAATCTAAACCTTATTTCAATGGGATAAGACCTTTGGTGGCTCCCTAAATTGGCAGTGAACGCCCTTTTTAATCCGCCTGAACATTTACGATGGTCAACTTTTTCGTATAAAAAGTTTCAACACCAACCTGCGCGTATAATAAACATGGGGTAGTCGGCACTTTGAACTCATTTTTATGAGGTAACTTATTGTTTTAATCTTTTAAGCTGTCTGCCCTCGCTGATGGTGAAATGTATTTTTTTTTAATTGGGAGCTATACTTTTCTGCGAAAAATCCGGGGTTGCAATGTCACAACGAAAAATTGATTGAATCATAATGATTGTTCTATATGGTCAAGATAAGATAAGATAAAGATGTGTTTAAGTATTGCACAGATACACAAAGAGTTAGTTATAGAAATGTTGCTGTACATAAGGAAGTGCATAGAAAGTGAGAAGCCGAAGTTCCAGGAGTCCTAGGCTAGGCCTGTATCGCGGAAGACCAGGTAAGCAGTTTTATGTCATAGAGGAAGACAATAGGAAAAAAACATAAGGATAACTTAAGGTATAGGTAAGGTAAGTATAGTTAGTTTAGTCGTCAATACAATTTTGCAAATTCAGTAGCCTATTTCAACTCCCAATGCTGGACATAATCCTCTCCTATTACTATGCGTATGGACGCATTAGGAGGTGCTTCCCATACTCATAAAGCTGATGGACAAGCGGATTGGCGATCGCAGTAGTGAGTGCACTATAGTGACGCTGCTGATTATCATCAATCTCTACGAACAAATAAAACATGGAAGCCGCTCGTCGTACTAAATTGCCTTTCAAAAACGGTCCTGAATTTTAATTGACAAGTGTCACCCCTGTTCAATGCATCACGGCAATGAATTTGAATGTCCACCTATAAAAACTTAAACCGCCATTTAAAAATAGTTGTGATTGGTCCATCCATAAACATTTGTCAAAGATGTTGCACCGAAATATGCGCGGTGTCACAAAAAGCGTTATGTCCTGCCCATCTTGGCACAATTGAACAATTGGTTTTGGGGGCATTTTTGAGCTGGCGTTAGACGTCCATGTTATATATGGTCGCAGATCAATTTTCAATAATTTAATGGTCAGGGACACTTATCCATTCGAATCTTACGATACCACGAGAAGACTTGGGTTGAGTACCCCAGTCTCGATTGTTAAAATATGAGTGAAAACCGTAAAAGTTTAAATCAATATGTCCTAAACCCAATGCACTCAAACTGCAACCGAAAAACGAACAAAACGCTTCTGTCACATGACGGGACTCTAAAAGATTAAACGGACTGGGATTCTACATCCGTATTTATATCGATATATCGATACCCGAAGTATAAAGGCGAGGTACCTTTATTCGTTTTCAAAAGGTCGTATCTGCCTTTAATTTGTTTGTAAGATACGCCGTCCTTCGTGAGTTAGTAGGTGATTTACATCGTAGCCTTAGTAATTCGTTGCTCTGACGGACGCCCGGTATAAATCAACGTTGGGCCCCCACTAACCGGACATTTATCTCGGCTCTACGATAAAAAACCGATACCCAAGGATTGAAAACATTGCACGCCTAAGCAAATGCATCGAGCCGATTATTTACGCGATACTGTCCTGTTGAGCGATTGAGGGGATTTTGGAAGAAATATATTGAAAGGTAGTGGACTGAATATGAAAGAACAAACAACAAAACGTAGGTGTACTCGTAATAAACTTCATTTGGGAATTTAAAAGTCGATTGAACATTTCACATGTCAATGCGTATTCGATTTAGATATTTAAAAGATCAATAATAGGTTTAGTTCTTAATAAAATAGGATGATCACCAAATAAAAAAAATTAAAAACAACCAACTTCAACCGATTTCTCCAAGATCCTATCATCTGTGGTTTCCATCATTGGTTTCCTATCATCAAATCCTACTTTCTGAATGGAAAATCTTTTAAATGGATGAATATTACCAAAAGCGCCATACATAAATAAATAAATAATAAATAATAATAAATAAATAAATATCTTGGGACATCTTACACAAATCAACCTAGTCCCACGGTAAGCTCAATTAAGGCTTGTGATGTGGGGTACCAGGCGACGATATATATAATAGATAAATACGTATAGATACTTAGATACATACACAGCCACGACCAAGGAACAAACATTTGTGATAAATAAATACACAAAGAATGCCCTCGCCGGGATTCGAACCCGGAACCTCCAGCTTCGTAGGCAGGGTCACTACCAACTAGGCTACAGAGGCTGACAAAACCTATAACATAAACCTATAACATTTGAAGAGATCCCTCGATTTCTCCAAGATCCCATCATCAGACCCCAACTTGGTACCAACGGGACCATCCCGGTCCCGGGGTTATACACGTTCGATCACAAAAGAAAATTCAAATCGGTTCACGAATCATGATTCTCGGATATATCTGGTAACATACATACCTACAACAAAAAAAAAATCTGTCGAATTGAGAACCTCCTCCTTTTTTTGAAGACGGTTATAATGTTTTATATTCCTTTGCATTTTACAATATTCTTTCCTTACGCACACTGAGAATTCATCCAGAAGTCAATATTCTACCTATACTTCAAGTCGTATGGAAGCAATAAGATTATTTTAAACTCAATAAGCAAAGCACCGATAGTAATGCAATAAATCGGGATAAAGCAGTGGAACACGAAACACGGAAATTTTGAATTATTTCCGGAAATCTAATATTCCTTGGCAGATGCCAACTACCGAAGACGGGGTCTGTTGTACCTCAATCGAATTTACTTGACAGAAAAGTGGGCAAAAACGAAATTGACGGCTAGTATGGCTGAGGGGCAAAAACGTAACGTTTTTCTAGAGCGATGATAATAGTACATTACGACACAAGTGCGAAAACTTTAAATTCGGAACGAGTGGGTGGCGATGTTTTAAAACACGAAATTCGTAACTATCGATTTAAAACATCGGTCGTTTTGCACGTGTCTCGTACGACGTTTTTTGTGCAGATGACCCTCCGACGTTTTGGACCTGACGTAAAATGACACACTTCTCGCACTAGAGCCTAAAAAAGGCACCATCTGTACTAAAATAGTACATTTCCTAACTAGTGCGGGAAAACTTTTTTTCGGCGAGGGTGAAAGTTGGAGCCCGAATGAAACGAGGGCGACAATAACCCGAGTTAAAAAAAAGTTTTTGCACGTGTAAGGGACGATTTTTTTCATAACAAGTGCGTCAAAAAGAGAAATTACCGCGCGCGAAGCGTGCGCAAAGTTCGTTTTTGCGCACTAGTTAGGAAAAGGAATATTCTAGATGTGAGAACCTGTAATGTATCCTGTTACTTTACTATTAAGTTTCATGTACTGTTGGTTTTCCAAGTATGCGGAATGAAATCTGCACAAAGTTTAATATTATATTAAATAAATGATATCATTATTATTTTCTTGAACATGTACGTTTTTTAATATCGATTTTAACAAGTATTCATGCAAGATAAAAATTACTTGAATCCAAAGTGTATAACTTTAGTTTTATGATACTTTATCCATTGATGTCGAAAAAACAAATGTTAGCATTTTTCTTGCCTCTAATTTTTATCTTCTGTAGGAAAACTTTTTAAATAAAAATCCTTTGCTCATTATATTTCATATTCTTGTTAATTGGTCTATTGATACTTACTTATTATGCTAAAAATATTTAATTGAAATTAGCTATAAGTCGTTCACCGTGACATCCGTTACTGAAAAAGCAGTGTTTTTTACACTTTTTGATCAAATGGCGAAGTCATATTTTCAAAGTTGTTTATTTTTATTTTCCGTGTTGATAGGCTTGCTCTTTGTTTATGTTTCGTAATGCCCATGGTTTGAGGATGTTTTTCATCAATTTTGTTGTCATATTTAGAAGTATTTCTGAGCTCCCTGTTCGATTTTGTGATTCGGGTTAACGTAATTTCCTTTATTCGAGCTCTTTCTGAAAAGTGGCTGTAGCCAAATTGTTACATTACACTAGGGTTTCTAATATCATTTATTGGAAACGAAAAGAATGCGAGATTTTTATAAAACAGTGTTTCAAATCTTGCCTTCTTCTAAAAAATCAGAATCATCGTCGATTTTGGCCTTAGCAAATGTGTCTTGTGGAAAATACATGCAGTTGTGCGACATTGTTCTACTCAATTGGCCATAATTTCTAAAGAAAGATGCCAAACCCGACAAAACTATCCAATTTAATTAACAATTGTATACAAATTAATTTAGCATTGAGACACAAGTTAAATTTAATTTTTTTATTTTGTTTTTACTTGTTCAAAATTTGTGCAAATTTCACTCCGCATACGTTAAATAAATAAGAATAAAAAATAGAAGCTAGTATAAACATTATATGTATGTACATAGATATGAATGTAAGTAAATTCTTTATTCTACACAAAATACAGGTATAAATACATAACAATTTAGATAGATACATAGGCGAACTTAATACTAAATAGTAAATATCAACCATTTTAAATAAAAACGTATGTGAAGGTTTAAGTTCGTAATATAATCAAGACTGTGTTTTAAAAGTGGATTTGGAATAATGCAAGTTTTTAGGTTTGTTTACCTTTTTCTTTAGATTCTACTGACGATTGATATACATACAGTTAAAATATCATCATCATCATCAGCAGTCTCAGTACAATGTTGGCCAAAGGCTTTAACCATTACTAAAGTTGCATTTAGACAAAACGAACATTCGCTCATTCTATCCCCTACTCTACGAAATTCGTTCGTTACACAAAACGTGATTCGTCGAAATTCGTTGATTTCGTAGAGTGGGGGTTAGAATGAGCGAATGCTCGTTTGGTCTAAATGCACCTTTACGCGCATTCATTAGGATGTAAAGCCTACCCATAATCACCACGTCGGGCAAGTGGGTTGGTAATGCTACCCATGGTCAGTAATTGAATAATTAGTGCCATTTCAATCCCTTAGTTGACTTTAGCGGCACCTACGGGAAGAGTTGGGGTGGTGACAAATGCGTATTCTCTTGCTGTCGCTGATAATGGTCCCAAAATAAAACAATTTTGATAATTGGGTGAATCAACTTTTTTCTGTCTGTTATTATTGCCATGGTTACGGTCGCCTGACTCACGCTGGTTTTATGCAAAACAACGTTACCTACTCAAATTATGCAAACATGCATGTAGTGCATGTTTGTAGGTGGCCCATTAAGGAACGGACTTTACAACACCAGAAAAATGCATGTTTGCATAGTTGAATGAGGAATGAGCTCCCTGCCGAGGTTTTCCCGTTGGACTACAGTATGGGGTTCTTCAAAAGAGGAGTGTACAAGTTCTTATTGGGTCGGCAACGCGCATGTACACCCCTGGGGTTGCAAGCGCCCATAGGCTACGGTGACTGCTTTCCATCAGGCGGGCCGTATGCTTGTTTGCCACCGACGTGGTATAAAAAAAAAAAAAAGTTTAAATAGCATAATTTTGTTTAAAACCAGCGTGACTCAGGCGATCGACCGTAACCATGGCAATAACATACAGAAAAAAGTTGATTTAACCAATTAACACACACACACAATATCAATAGGCCAAGTCAAAATGCCATTCTACAATCGTAGGTATACGATAAGCGATACGTAATTTTTTCATCACACCTGTACGGTAAGTGCGCCAATGCGCTGTGGCGATGCGTGCCGTAGATGCGTCATTACGCCCTAGCGCAATCAAGGATTTTCATACAACATTACGTCGCACTAGCGCGCCGCTCGCAGATTTCTGTTATAAAAATTATAAATTTAAGTCATCCCTGATTTTGAGAAATGATTTAGACCATTTTAGAGTAGTTTTGTGAAAATATATTGTTGTATTTACTGTTTTTGCCTCACAGGAGTGATGAAAAACATTGTGTGTGCCACGGGCGGTACAAGAATTATTTACCGCCCTAATACACAATGTACTATATGAGTATAACAGATTCGTACGAAAAGTCACGTGACCATTTTCATACATTATGATGGTCACGTGACTTATCGCTTATCGTATACGATTGCAGAATGGCATGTTGGCTAGGCCAACAGGTACGTATACCTAAAATAAACACTTTATCAAAAGCGAATTTTATTAAGAAACCATAATTAAGAGGCAAATATTGAATAGCGAATTTCGAGTAAATAACAAAAAGCTCCAACGGTCGTCAAATTAAATATCGTTCCGAAACTCTTGTCAGACGTTCCCGATTTTGTTTTACTTTGCTTCAAAAAGGCAAATAATAAGTCTTTAACTTCGCAAAGTGTCAAAATCCTTCAAAATACTCCAATAAAAGTTAACCGATTAAAGACTAACAGCTTAATTAAGTTAACCCTGTAAACGTCATGTTAAAGTCAACCCTTTTCTCTTTTGACTTATCAGGGTGCTTAGACATTTAGACATGTTGCCAATCGTTAACGCTTAATCGTCAATCGTAAACGAAAAGCAGCTAACTATCTAGTGAAAGAGTGACAGAGAGGGAAAACTACGATACGCTACTAAGCGTTAGCCTTTGGCAACTTGGCTAAGCAGCCTGTACCCGTACCATGACTAGACCCCGGTATCGGAGGTGCAAAATGGTAGCTGTCAAGTTCTTAGGGATGGGGTGGTAAAGTTACATATCGATATTTTTTCTTTACCATAATAATAAGCTAAGATTTTAATTAAACGCACCTATTCTATAAACTAGGACTATATAATTACAAAATCATTAAATATTTATTTAATGTTATGTAACATCGCCATACTTTTTATTGAGGCAATTGTCGATGAACCTTCTGAAGTTTGGGTTTTCCAATTTGGTCCAAAGTATGTTACAATTACAACTGATGAAAAACTTAAGCAGTTCTCGGTTACAGTTTGATTGGTTTTAATTTTTTTTCTTCTTTTATGAGTGTTTTAATACAAGATTGAGTTGCAATGCAAGATATTCAAGATTACAAATATTGGAATGGAATATCCTTTATTAAATAATCAATATTAGTAGAACATACGTTGTTGATTTTCTCTTGATGGCAAGTCGACTCCACGTGCTTTTTTATATTCCAACATCTGGAAATAATGTGTATTCTGCAAATTGCATATTAAATGTTTTTCATTCATTTTTGAAGTTCATGATGTTCAGCAAGAAGTGACTCCACTTTCTATTGTATAAAATATTTTAGGAGAATAGACTCGTAAACATGGCTAAATAATCGAAGACATCGTTGTAAGATGACTTTGACTATCTATTGACATAAACAATTTATTATAAGTATTTAATATCTCAAAAGTTTTTATTCAATGTTGTGCAACTCGAAACATAATAAATGTAATAGCAACCAGAGATTTGTATTGTAATAATATTTATATATTAAATGTTAATTATTATCATAGATCCCAAAAAAAGGGATACAAATAAATGGTCCTTGTACATAAAAAAATAATTGTACAAAAAATTTAGTATTAAATGTTAATCATTATCATAGATCCCGAAAAAAGGTATACAAATAAATGTTCCTTGTACAATAGGGTTCAAAATTGCATTCTGAACGCTACTGTACATAAAAAAATAATTGTACAAAAAATCGAGTATCGATATCGACATTACAAAATGTGTTTACCTATCCCTAAGTAAGAACTTGACAGCTATCATTTTGCACCTCCGATACCGGGGTCTAACCATGACTTTGCAAGTAAAGGCCCGGCCACGGCATTGGTCTAAGGCGACCGGCTTAGCGGAAAACGTATGGACCGTACGGTGCTCCCTCTCGTACCCATATCGGCATCCCGCTCCAACTCATTGATTCGCTCGCCGCTGGTCGCCTTAGACCAATGTCGTGGCCGGGCCGTAAGGCGACCAGCGGCGAGCAAATCCATGAGTTGGAGCGGGATCCCGATATGGGTACTCCCTCTCGCACGATCCGCTAAGCTGGTCGCCTTAGACCAATGTCGTGGCCGCGGCATAACAGTTACGTTGGCCAAAAGCGATTACGACACCCAAAGGGCAATGGAGAGGACTATGCTAGGAGTCTCTCAGTGAGATCGTATTAGAAAGGGTGCCATCCGTAGCAGAACCAAATTAACCGATGTAGCTCTCCGAATCGCTAAACTGAAGTGGCAGTGAGCGGGGCACATTGCGCGTAGAACCGATGGCCGTTCGACAGGGTCTCCAGTGGCGGCCACGTAGCGAAAGGCGCAGCGTGGGTAGGCCCCCCACAAGTTGGACTGATGACCTGGTGAAGGTCGCAGGAGTCCGCTGGATGTGGGTGGCGCAGGACGATCATTGTGGCTTTGGGGGAGGCCTATGTTCGGCAGTGGACGTCTTTCGGGTGATATGATGATTGATGATACAGAATGATATCTAAACTATATCCGATTGTACTTGTAATTGTTGAATATGTATTTGTTTACTTCCTTCCTGTCTTATGTGGCAATAAATTCTCTTTATTTTTGTCTTATCTGTCAACACACTATCTGTCACAAACTGTGAGAAACATGTTAAGAAAGAGAAAGTATTTTTGAATTAAGGTTTCCAATGGAGAAATTAAATATGAAAAATGCGAGAAAAAAACAGTTTTCATACTGACCGGTTCGGATGTGTTCATGATTTTCATTCGCCTTTTATTATTATGTAAACATTTGTAAGGGATCAGTATGGAGAAATGTATACATACTAATGAGCTTCAACTGTACTAGTCTTAACACTTAGTCGACTCTTACGACAACCATGGGAAGAGTTGGGGTGGTGACAAATGTATTCTCACAGTCGTTAAAACATGGGCAGAATGCATATACGATTGTATTAAGTACTTACACATAATCATAAATTCCCTGCATTGACATAAAACAGTAACAAACCATTCCCTTAACCCATAATGTCATATTTACGAATTTCCCCTCATTACGCATTTTTCAAGACGCTCCCACAATTTCCAACGAGGTTACAGATCGTTTACAGAGTTAAATTATGGCTTTCCATGAATATTATACTCGAACTAGGGCTGCCACCTTTTTTTAAAGAAAAAATTGTATTTTTTTATGTAAAAAAAAAGCGAGGAAACAAAATAGTATATGTTGACATTGACAGTGACCACGGATTTTTCGGCAACTAGCGGCCCTACCGCGAAAAACGAAATTCGTAAATTTCGAGAATTTGTCTCTCTCACTCTAATGACGCCTTCGTTTGAGTGACAGAAAAAAATCCTCGAAATTTACGAATTTAAATTTTCGCGGTAGTAGGCTAGAGGTCAACTGTCACTGTCACACTGTCAGTTGTCAGTCAACGTTTAGTTGCCGCGAATTCTGCGAATGTGTTCCGTTTCGAAATTCTAAACAGACATAAAATTTAAGCCGCTGGCGATGTAAATTAAATATAATATTTTACGTAGGTACTATATTGTTTTGTATATTATATTTATATTGTTTTTGTAGTACATTCGAGTAAAATATAGCACGATACTACAATATTTTATAGTATAAGTGTCAACCCTAACTCGAACTCGCATTCTTTTTCCGTTATTTAAATTGTCTGTGCGGAAAATGATGGCATCTTACAGTAATACACGCCCAAGCATTTCACGTGCCTTAAATTTCTGAAGAAACTATGAAAAATCATATTATCATCAGCCTATCTCAGTCCACTGCTGGAAGTCTTCTCCTATGCGTATAGGCGCATTAAGAGGTAAATGCCCACAATCGCCACGCTGGGCAAGCGGATTGGCGATCGCAGTAATGTGTCCACTATGATGACGCTATCATCAATCTCCTATCAAGGATGGTCAGTGACACTTCAATCCCGTAGTCGGCTCTTACGACACCCGCGGGAATAGTTGGAGTGTAGACAAATGTATTCTTACTGCTGTAATGTATTCTATGAAAAATATTCACAATGAATTGTAATCTGAACATTGTACAGGAAAACGCGTTACGGTTTTCCTTAATTTGGTCGCTTGCTTTGGTTGCTTGAGGGGTTCAGTGAACCTTGAAATTCGAAAAATCTCGAGCATATCGAATTCATACTCATACTCTCTCTATATTATTATGGCAATGGTCACGTAACTTTTCGTTCATATGTGTCCTTCTCATACATTTATTACTTATCGCTATACGATTGCAGAATGGCAAGGTGCCTGTAGATGAACATATTATAATTATATTACCTTTCCGTCGATGTGACGTCTGTGACCGTAAGGTACAAGTACGTCTAATACGCCTGTTTTTATATTGCAGACCACATCCTAATTATTTGGATCATTTATTAACGGTTCAGTACCAGGCTGAGAAAATATCAGCATCCTCGTTGTCCTTTTAATAGCACAATATTGAAGTGATAAATTAAAGAAAACAATAGCTCAAGGTGCTTCGTGTGCAATATTGTGTTGTTACATTGTTTATAGCCGCCATATTCAATTATATATTCCAACCTTCCTACCCGAAACTCTTATCCTATTAAACTACATTCTTAAACGCAGCTTTATACGTAAAGCAATATGGTCCAAATTGATATTTTACTAATGAAACAGATACGATAATTACTAAGTTAGAGAGGCATCACAGCGCCGGCGTTTTAATTTTCCGCCAGCCTTAAAATTTATGCGTTTCGAATGGAGTTTTCATTTTCACCGTTTGACCGCCGGCTATTGCTGATTTGCTGCGCCAGACAATGAATTGTATTCAATTTTGCGAGATAAGCAGGCTTTGTCCAGAAATATCGTTAAAAAAGTAATAATAATAACCTCGCAATTTCTGGTGTAACTTGGGGCATGGGGTAAAATTATACGCTTTTTAAAAGGGGAACGACAAAAAATCGTCCATCTGTTGGTGCCTTTTGTCTTACTTCATCCGATTCATCTTACCCCACCACAGAATTAGATTTGGATAGAAGAAACAAGTTCATTCATTTGTATGGCGGCCGAGCGTGTCAGATTTTGTACTGAAGTTGTTACTTGCCTATGATTTTAAAAATGTCTCAGGCCCTTGAGTATTCATATTTTTTTATGTTGTTGCAATTAATATTACTTAAGGAGGCAATATTAATGTTTTTGTTCACTTCAACTTACAAAATTTGACGCCCGAAAGCTGCAAGCTGCAATTAAAGACGGACAACTCAGTAGATTTTACCGAGTTTATTTGACACGCTAAGTAGATACGTCTGCTTGATCTATGGTAGGTATATTATATGACATCTGTGTACCCCACCTTATACTATAAGTACAAATTGTCGACAGTTGAATTACCATTTTAGTACTGAGTTGCTTTTGTTTTGTACCTTTCGCAACGAAGTTATTCAGTCAAGTAGGTACTCGTATTCTTTCAACAACCAGGTTTTAGGTTCTCGAACATTCTTTGTAATACCTGCGTCGGGATTTACGAGGTTGTGTAGTGATCCTATATATAAATTGGGATTTGGGATTATGAAATTAAACTAGAACCTCGAGAAACAACTTCTTGTTTATTGTTAATACTCGTACAATTGGATATCGCTAACAACCAAATTCTTTACAATCTCTCCAAAACCGAGTCTGACAGTACTTTTTTTTTAAAGTTATCATAACCACAGACACGAACCAGAGTGTTTAGGCTAAGTGTATACATTATCATATCAATATAAAGCCATAAACAGAATATCGATACCTTTGGGTTCAATTGTCGTAAAGGACAAAACGCAGGTTTTCAGGAGAAGCAAAAAACTAATTTTTTTTTAGAAAACTGTCAATAACTTTTTTGTTTTTTGACCTATATTTGTGACGTGTACATGAAAACAATGTAGATTGTTGGTATCTTTGACCTGGTGTAGCAATCGTAGTGATAAGCTAAACGGCTTAGAAGTTAGATGTTGTAAAGGACACGTCAAAATGCTATGTATGTCCTTTACACCCACTATTTTTTTGAGCAATTTGAGTTGATAGGGTCGTAAATGACGGTCTTAGATAATTTTCTCACAAATTTGGGGCGTAAATGTAGGCAAAATGGTACAAATAGCGACTGTTTTCCGCTTATTTTGCTCAAAACGCATTTAAAACATTTATTAAAACGTAGGAAATATGGCGAATGAAAGCCGGATTAGAGTTGTAGTATATTTTCTCTAAATATTTAGTCATAACAAAGAACTAGACAACTTATAAGTATGGAAACACTGTTTGCTTCAAAACTATACGTATAAGCTATTACTTCTAGCAGGGGAACACTTTCACAGTTAAGTATCATTATCAGCCTATATCATTCCGTTGCTGAACAACGGCCTTTCCTTGACCTATGCGTATGAACACATTAGGAGACAAATGGCCATAATCGCCACGCTGGGCAAATGGGTTGGCGATCGCAGTACTGTGTCCACTATCATGATGCTTCTGCCCATCATCAATCTTCGATAAATAAATGGTCAGTGACGGGTGCGCCAAAGTATTTATAAAATTGCAACTTAGATTATTGGAACTCCGAAAATTTTTCTTATACAATTTAACTTCATAATGATCGGTATTTAGAATAATCTTTGTTCATAATCATCATCACATAGAATTATTTATGTTCATAATATTGTTTTTCATACATATTTTTAGTACTAACTTTTATGTTTATATAAATTTTCACTATACTTATTTTATGCTATATATTCTACTCATCATCATCATCATCATATCAGCCGAAAGACGTCCACTGCTGAACATAGGCCTCCCCCAAAGATTGCCACAATGACCGGTCCTGCGCCACCCGCATCCAGCGGACTCCTGCGACCTTCACCAGGTCATCGGTCCACCTTGTGGGGGGCCTACCCACGCTACGCCTTCCGGTACGTGGCCGCCACTCAAGAACCTTCCCGCCCAAACGGCCATCGGTTCTACGCGCAATGTGCCCCGCCCACTGCCACTTCAGTTTAGCGATTCGGAGAGCTATTTCGGTTACTTTGGTTCTGCTGCGGATGGTCTCATTTTTAATCCGATCACGCAGAGAGACTCCTAGCATAGCCCTCTCCATTGCCCTTTGGGTGACTTTGAGCCTTCTTATGAGACCCATTGTAAGCGGCCACGTTTCAGTACCGTATGTCATCACTGGCAACACACACTGATTAAAGACTTTCGTCTTCAAACACTGCGGAATATTGGACGAAAATATGTGTCGTAGCTTCCCGAACGCTGCCCAACCGAGTCGGATTCGACGATTGACCTCTTTCTCGAAGTTGGACCTACCTAACTGAATAGTTTGCCCTAGGTATATATATTCGTCTACAACTTCGAGTGTAAAGTCTCCGATTATTACGGGAGTTGGTGCTACATGGGAATTCGACATGATTTTCGTCTTATCCATGTTCATCCTAAGACCAACTCGCTCGGAGGCTTTACTGAGGTCAACGAGCATAGTACTTAAGTCCTCCAAGGTCTCAGCCAAGACTACTATATCGTCAGCGAATCGAAGGTGAGTGAGGTACTCGCCGTTTATGTTGATACCCAGCCTTCTCCAGTCCAGAGTCTTAAAGACATCCTCCAGTGCAGCGGTAAACAGCTTAGGGGAGATGACATCTCCTTGCCTAACTCCCCGCTGCAGCAGAATAGGCTTCGAGCTCTGGTCTTGGAGTCGGACTGACATTGTGGCGCTCTCGTATAAACACTTCAACACCTCGATATAGCGGTAGTCGACTTGGCACCGTTGGAGAGACTGTAGTACTGCCCATGTTTCGATCGAATCAAAGGCTTTCTCGTAGTCCACAAACGCTAAACAGAGGGGCAGGTTATATTCTTCAGTCTTCTGTATAACCTGGCGAAGCGTATGGATGTGGTCTACGGTACTAAAGCCTCTTCGGAAACCGGCTTGTTCGGGAGGCTGGAAGTCATCAAGCCTGCGTGCAAGACGATTCGTAATGACTCTTGAAAACAGCTTATAGACATGGCTCAGAAGTGAGATGGGTCGGTAGTTCTTCAATAAAGCGTTGTCACCTTTTTTGAAGAACAGTACCACCACACCTCTGTTCCATGCCTTTGGCGTTCTCCCTTCCAGTAAGACGGAATTGAACAACTTCTGAAGGGCCGTAAGGATCGGTTTACCACCCGCCTTCAGAAGCTCAGCTGTAATTCCGTCCTCCCCAGGCGCCTTGTTATTTTTGAGCTGTTCAAGAGCCATTCTAATCTCGCACAGGCTGATGTCCGGGATGTCTTCTGTATAGTGTCGGGTCAGTCTAGCTCTGAGGTCTTCCGCTAGATCAACTTCGGGTCTGCTAGTTGACGTGTACAGCTGTCCATAAAAACCCTCTATCTCACTCAGCAGCTCAGATCTGGATGTGACGATTCCACCATCCTCAGTCTTTAATTTGGCGAGCTGGCTTTGCCCAACAGACAGATCCCTTGCAAAAACTTTAGAGCCCTTGTTCCGCTCGATGGCTTCTTCTATACACTTGGTACGGAATTGGCGCATATCGCGTTTAAGGGACTTAGAGATCTGTCTGTTGAGCTGCCGGTATAAAGTCGCATCAACTGAGGATTGTAGAACCAGTTCACTCCTTTTTTCCATTAGCTTCTGAGTGTTGTGATATTCTACTGTTATAGGTATTTATTTTTATCTGTACTGGTTTTATGTATGAATTATTTTTCTTTTATTAAATATAAATCGTACTATTACTGTAAACTAGCTACCTGCACAAATCAGGTAGTGGCATAGTAGGTACTGTACTAAACGGGTTCCCTCTAAACTTTTTTTGTCCGAAACGCTTAGGACATAACAGACTTGGTATAATCTAATTTTGGCATCAACTTAATGAGACAGAAACATCACTTGGCTTAAATAACAATATTTCGAATATTATTTTGTCCGAAACTATCTTGGCATATCATTAATTACGCCGAATGATATAAGACAGAAATTAGATTTGCCTTTTTTTTGGGCATGTAGCCACATGTTCGAAACTTGCCTTCTTCGTCAGGCAGAATTTGCTGGTAGGGTGAAAATTTCTGCAGTGAGCGAGCGAAGCGAGCGAACAAAACCTTCCGGGGCAGATCCGACTGGGATAAGTTAGGTTAGATTAGAAGACGCTCCCGCCTTAGTCTTCGAGGTTATTTTTTTTTTAGCAACCTAGAAAGTACTCAGCTCAGTAACACAGTAAGTAACGTATAGAATATTACTACTACCTCGATTATATTGAGAGGTTGTAATTATTCCTTCTCTGTTATGCTAAAACAAACTATGCCGATACTTTTTATGCACATCCAGATTATGCCTCATCATAAATAGGAGCATCGAAATTATGCTCGAATAATATTCGAACAACTCGAAATCTGCCACAAAGAAATATGCTAAAGTTGAGTATGTCACAACAGTTTCTGCACAAAGCCCATTATGACTACATAGTTTATGTTATTCATAAAATAATTATACCACAACAGAGTGAACCTAATGGGAAAATGTTTATAAATAAATAATTTATTTCAAATAACTTTATGAGTATAGATTAATCTACTTGACGACTTTAGGAGGATAAAATTTCGAAATAAAAATCGTTATGAACATTGTAGATGTAGGTAGAAGTGTAATTTTTAGTAAGAAAAAAAGTATGAGAAATTTTTTTCGGAGTAATGATAATTATGAGTAAAAAACGGTATTAGTAAAAATATTCGAAGAATAAATTGTATAAGTGCCAATATGGACCCGTCAGTGACACTTAAAAACCTTAGCCAATACTTACCGCGGAATAGTTGGGGTGGTGACAAATGTATTCTTACTACCGTCATCACACGGCAACGTGGCACGGTTTCGTAGTATATGTAAACAACAAAGACTAGTTAATGGTAATAGTGAAGTTTAATAAGCAACTGTTCAAGTAGTTCATGCTTATGTGATGTGACACAGGTAGTAATTGTAAGACTTTACAATAAAGAAGAACTAGGAATTCCTACGGGTTAAGTTCCCCGGTACTGAAGGCACAGATTGTACCTATTTCTAGAATTTAACTTTTATTCTAACTTATTTCTACTGAAGATTCAGAATTACCGTCACAAATATTATATGTATAAACTAGGTACTTGGACAGTGGCTGATTACAGTTTACTGATTACCTTTAGTGTATTTTATTTACATAAATACTACGAAAGCGGTCCCCTCTTAGATTTAAAAGTTGTGTGGATGTGAATTATGTTGATTTGACATGAATGACTATTAATTATATTTCCCATACATTGTTTGTATGTGTACAAACAAATTTATGGTAATAAACAACAACAAAAATGACTTCGGTCCTTTACCACCCGGATTATTCAATAGTAATTGTATAAGAAATATAAGAATTAATTTTTCGAGCCGGTCGTAAAGGACGACGAAGAAAAAACTTGTTCTTTAAGCCCAAGTTGGCCATAGAACTACAGAAAATAATCGTAAAAAGTAAGGGCGTATAGGACAACACATAACGTATTAGGTCACTTACGACACTATTTTTATTTGTACATTTCCTTTACGACACAGAAAAATAATTATAATAAAAGACTTGATATTTACGCCCCATTCGCTAAGCTATTTTTGCAAGTCCATAGTAGAAAATCTTGGTCGTAAAGGCAACTTTTTAAGAGATATCGAAACTTTAACTATACAGATCGATAGCGCTTGAAATTCTGAACAAAACTGTATATATAACTTATTTTCGCCAAAATGTCCTTTACGACAATTGAACCCAAAGGTATCGATATAAGTATGATGTTTCATACAGAATTCATCTCAAAGTTCAAACTAAAAACATTTTCAGCTGAACTATGAAAAGAGCTGTCTTCGTCAAAAGGAGAGGAAGTTGCATTACGCATACCTACCACCCGGGTGTGGGTACGGGCCGGGGTGGTTATGTGTTACTCTTCGTTATGGACTGCTGGAACCCTGAGTTCCACTAAAAAACCTCTCCGTCTGCCGCCGCTGTGCTGTAACGGTGGCCTGCAGGGACATTCGTGCTTTAGGGTCATTCGCAAATTTCAGGGATTTGTCTCTGTCACACTAACGAAGGCGTCATTAGAGTGACAGAGACAAATCCCCGAAATTTGCCAACTTCGGAGTTCGCGGTAGGGCCGCAGCGTTCGCGAAAACGGGCGTCTTTCCTGTGGACATTGCGAAAGTTAACGGTTCTGGGACATACAAATTAGGTTTTGTCCACATTCTTAAGAATCAGATACCACCGTTTATGCCATGTGGTGACGGCAGTAAGAATACATTTGTCACCTCCCCAACTCCTCCTGCGGGTGTCGTAAAAGTCGACTAAGGGATTGAAGTGTCACTGACCATTATTTGATAAAAGATTGATGATGCGCAGCAGCGTCATCATAGTGGACACATTACTGTGATCGCCAATCCGCTTGCCCAGCGTGGCGATTATGGGCATTTACCTCCTAATGCGTCTATACGCATAGTTAATAGGAGAGGCCTACGTCCAGCAGTGGATTCTCATAGGCTGATGATGATGATGAGATGCCACCTATTGGTTTGTATTCGTGAAACAAGAAAATGTAGGGTTCTAGAGCCTTTAACTTTCATATGTCCACTGGAAAGATTTGTAACTTAACATAATACAAAATAATCTGTATGACCCTTTACTTCTGCAGCATCACCGAAACTCCTCCGATTTCCAGAGCGCCGCCTCCAGAGGCCCGTGAATAGCCTCAAAATAAAATATAAGGGTAGATAGTATTTTCTAGTACCTAAGATTCTAAAAGACCCATGCACACACTTGTGATTTAGCTACAGATATGACATAATTATGACACTCTTTTTTTAAACACGCAATTTGTTTTCTCATTTGCCAACATGCTATATAAATACACATACCTTATTATAGTTTTTTATATTCATTCCCCGTTTCTCAATACAGGTTGCACTTTAGTAAATATTCAATTGCCAATAAACTATCAGATATTGGCACTGAAACAAATAAAATCTGTATACGAAAATTCCCTAAAGTAAAGACTAACTCAGTTGACCATTCATGATCCTTATTCCAATCGTCATAAAGTGCACATTGTATCAGTCAACTCTGTCAGCGATGGTCCGCCCGATGTTTACCCAACATCCGATATTGTAGGATTGCGCGGGAAATATTTTTAAATTTGGAACAATATGGCGGACAGCGGGTTGCCGTAAATCTAAGATGGCGTAATGCGAGGATACATGGCTAGAATTATTTATGAAGGGCCAGTTTTAACTGGAGATTGGAGCGTAATATTGTAAATAAATCGAATGTTTTAAGCATTTATATTTCAGTTTTCTTTGAAATCATTTAAGGATGATTCTTAGTCAGGGTGGAAAGTAAAATAACCCTAAAAGTTATATTAGCAACACTGGATTTATTGCTGAATGTCATAATAGAGGTAATTTCATTAGGGTTCCATAGACAAATCGGTGAAAACAAAACCCTTATAGTTTCGTTCGGTCCATCTGTCTGTCAGTATGTTTCTGCGCTTACTAAGAACTTATTTATAAACCCCCTTATTCATAATCGTTTGTTAACTTAACAAGCCGCCAATAATTGTTTGTTCCTTTTGTTCTTATGGACACATAGTTTAGACCGAAAGGGACAAACAATTATTAGCAGCGTCTTAAGTTAACAAACGTTTATTCGAATAAGGGGGAAAGTATTGTACTCAGAAATAATCGCTCAGTATGCTTAGCACATGATTGGCGCGAGAGTTTCTCGTTGCGAGATATTTTATCCGTCCCTCTTTTGTTAATATAGCTAGTGAAGGACGAGAGATCTATCTCGCGGCGACATACTGTCGCACCAATCATGTGGTAAGCCTGCTGAACAGAAAGTCAAAAAAATGTCACTCCTTGTGATTATTAATTTATTTATAGTAATGAAATCTTAAATTTATCTGTTTGTCAGAAATAAGAAAGCGACATTCATTTGAATAGCCATTGAAAATCTTGGCAAGGTTCTAGAGATATTTGCTTTTACCTGATTGCTTTCAGACTAAACTTAAATAAGAAGTATAAAAGAGCTGAATCTGATTTGGCGTGGGTTTTGTTAATAGCAGTTTCACTAATAGTTAATGTCTTTGCAAGAAACAAAAAAAAAACAATGTAGAATCAGTGCCGTCTATCAATATCATAATCATTTCCACTGTTGAACAAAGACCTCCTCTTTGGACTTCCATAATAGTGGTTGGCCGTGTGGTGACGGCAGTAAGAATACATTTGTCACCACCCCAACTCCTCCTTCGGGTGTCGTAAGAGTCGACTAAGGGATTGAAGTGTCACTGACCATTTGACAAAATATTGATGATGGGCAGCAGCGTCATCATAATGGACACATTACTGCGATCGCCAATCCGCTTGCCCAGCGTGGCGATTATGGGCATTTACCTCCTAATGCGTCTATACGCATAGTTAATTGGAGAGGCCTACGTCCAGCAGTGGACTATCATAGGCTGATGATGATGATGATGAATAGTGGTTGGAAGCGGCAAACATCCAGGTGGCTTATCATGGTCCCGTTTTTTTCATTTAGTATGCTACGCGTCACTTTTGAGCTTGCATACTTGTTAGAACGTGACGGCAACGCCGACAAACGATTAGACGTGATACTATCATAAGCCTACAGCGTCTCCCGGCAGCTTTCACTAGTTCATCTGTCCATTTTGTCGGTGGACGTCTTACGCTGCGTTTTCAAACCGTGGTCTCCACTTGAGTACTTTCAACCCCTTGTCAAAAACTGTGGCCTGTGGCCTGCCCATTGTCGATTCTGCTTGATCTCGTCATTTATGGTTGGAGCTTGTGAGGTTGAGGTGGTACTCTTGATAATTTATCTATCACATCACGAACATCAGCATTCACCAGCCTATTTCAGTCCTTCTTCGGCAGATCGTCCTTCTCCTTCAGTCGTTTCTTATTATCTATCTATGCGTATGAAAGCATTAGGAGGTAATGCATATAGGTAATAGCTACGCTAGGCAATCGACTTGACGATCGCAGCAGTGTGCCCACTTGATGACGCTGCTGCCCGTCATCAATCTTGATTAAATTAATGGTCACAACACGCTTAGCACATGATTGGTGTGACAGTGTGTCGCTGCGAGATAGATTTCCCATCTTTTACTAACTTTTTAATAAAAGAAGGACGGATAGTTTATCTCTCTGCGACATATTGTCGCACCAATCATGTGCTAAGCCTACTGATCGGTGTATTTCAATTCAGTCGATCCTAATGATATCTACGGGAAGAGTTGGGGCGGTGATACAGATGACAAATGTATTCTTACTGCCGTCACCACACGGCAAAATTATCCATAGAAGTATACATATCAGTACACTTCAAAGGACTGCACTTAGCGACATATGACGTCGATTCTGTTAATGATGCACTAATGCGTTTGCATTGTCGGTAATGTCAATCTGCAGGGAGTCAGCAACTATTAGGGCATGTTAGGGCCCGTAGTCACATTATAACTTATTACGAGTTATTAAAGTTCAACCCTGAACCCTGAACCCCTAAACCCTGAACTTTTAATCCGTAGGTCCAAAAAATATGAAAAAAAAACATCCGCCAGCATGCTCGGTACAATGCCACAAAGGCCAATCTTAGATATAGGTTAGGTTAAGTAGTTTAGTTAGATTTTAATCTATGTACAATTGTACATAAATTGTAGTTTTGAAAAAAAAAAATTATTTGTCAAAGTTGACAAAAATAGTCATTAATTATATAACTATTCCGAACCACAGAATATACAGGGTGGAAAGGGACGACGTTCCTTCCCGCTACCGACCAAGTCTACCAACCATTACGATGAACTTTCAGTATGGGACCAACATGGAAAGCGTACCTACACCTACACATGGAAAATTGACTTTTCCATACTATTGAACTCTAACTAATCACTCACTTTGTATGAGGGGTTAATCTTTTTTCAATATTTCGATGTTGGTCCCATACTGAAAGTTCATCGCAATGGTTGGTAGTCTCGGTCGGTAGCGGGAAGGAACGTCGTCACTTTCCACCCTGTATAAACTATCCGAACATAATCGGCCCAGCCGTTTTTGAATAACTACGGAAGCCAACACTTAGCATGACCCGACATGCTCTTGGCCGGTTTTGTATACCTACATGTCAAAGGAGTGCAATTAATAGTGACTATCTGCAAAACCGTAAATTTGCAGATAGTCACTATTAACCAGTGTGTAAATGCCATACGATAAATAAATAATCGGATTCACAAAGTGGTTATGAGGAAACGGAGTTTAGAAAATTAGGTATCCCATTATCCAAACTAATTACCGTTTCAAATTGCCGCTAAATTTAACATTTTAATGGCATCCAAAATTATTGTGTGTTTATTTCGATGTTATCAAAAAATTACTATGATACTAGTTTTGAACAGACGAAATATCTACATTAAGGGTCCACTGACTATTAGAGACTTCATCTCTAGTTAATGTACAATATCTGTATTTATATTAAATCAAATTTATGTTTCGTTTTTAATTAATGCATGTTAGCTGTAAGATGTTATAAAACTATTAATTGAAAAAAGAAAGGCCCGCTGAGTTTCCTGCCGGATTCTTCTCAGGCAGTGGTGTAGGGTTAGAACCGGAAGTAGTTTTTTTTTCTCTCATTCGCTATTTAGTTTAACGATTCAAAAGCGCTCGTTGCTGGGCCTAATTGAATAAAGAATATTTTGACTTTGACTTTGACTGAACGAACATGTCTAGTCAATTCAAATTACAGAAGGAAAAACCACCTTACTTTTAACAGAATAAGGCATGAATTAGCCCTGATTTTTTCAGGCTTTGGACATGTTTTTCCGTGGACCCTTCATATACGAACCCTCATATTCTAGAATATGTACATATTTTTAATATTGAATTTGTAATAGAACTATCCGGATATGCCTAATCGCTCTTCGTGTAATTAGTTAGTACAATTCCGTTTTAGATTGAATAATCAGCCAGACTGGTTCTAACAAACGCAACAGAACCAATATAATTATTTAGATACTAGCCACCCGCCGCGGCATTGTACGGGTACAATTGGCTATGTAAAGTTTTCTGAAGGTATGATTATATTTTTCCCTGATAGCCGTCGTCTTAAGGTTCAAGAAAATGCGGCTCTTTTGTTTTTATGTCCTATAATTTGTTAACAATCTTTTTTTAAGTGAGAGAGATGACATGTGTGTAGTTTTATGGATGAACAGAGCCTAATGTTCGTCCACAACAAGTACACAGATGCAAGGGACAGACATATACACGTGATAGATTTTTTTTTTCTATTTCATTGTACTGATTGCGGACGAACACATTAGGCTCTAATCATCCATAAAACTACACAAATGTCACCTCGCTCACTTAAAAAAAGATTATTAACAAGTTATCACTACATAGTATAAAATAAAGTCACTTTTTCTGTCCCTATGTCCTTTTGTATCCTTAAATCTTTCAAACTACGCAACGGATTTTGATGAGATTTTTTTTAATAGATATAGTAATTCAAGAGGAAGGTTTATTAATGAAGGTATAGTACCCGTGCGAAGCCGGGGCGGGTTCCTAGTAGGAAATAAAAATAAAAGAGCCGCATTCTCTTGAACCTATTCATACGTACCGTCGGAAAACTTTACATAGCCAATTAAATACTGGTATTAAAACCTTCCTCTTGAATCACTCTTTTTAGTGATCATTTCAAAGAAGATGTTTTAGGTAACCCTTGAAATGGCAAAAAAAAAGTGCGTTCTAGCCTCCTCGCCATTGTGTAGAGCAGAAAATTCAAGCTTTAAAAAATACAAAAGATGAATCGAAACATACATTGGTACATTACCAATGTAAGGGTTAATATTTCTGCAAAACATAAAATAAGTTTTTGTTACATTTGTAATTCTTACATGGTTAGGTGTTGAATAATAGCGTCCAAATTAAAGCGCTAAATTCTATTTCCCTAGACGCATCCGAATGCAGTTTCCTTTACACACTTTAGAGCAATGGGTGTCTATATTTCGTTATGTATAATATTTTTACTAATAGTGATTTCTGTCAAAGCCAAGGTAAATAAATTGCGTTTTTTCAGTGAAATACGAAATTTCGTCGTGAATATATAACCCAATATCAAGTACCTATTTAAGGTACTTTTGATTTTTTTTTGTTATCTTTGAAATATATTATGTGTGTGTTGGCCGTGTGGTGACGGCAGAAAGAATACATTTGTCACCACCCCAACTCCTCCTGCGGGTATCGTAAGAGTCGACTAAGGGATTGAAGTGTCACTGACCATATTTGATTAAAGATTGATGATGGGCAGCAGCGTCCTCATAGTGGACACATTACTGCGATCGCCAATCCGCTTGCCCAGCGTGGCGATTATGGGTATTTACCTCCTAATGCGTCTATACGCATAGTTAATAGGAGAGGCCTACGTCCAGCAGTGTACTAACATAGGCTGATGATGATGATGATGATTTGCCTGCAGAAAATTATGTTGTGCCAAGTTCATAAATAGTTTCACATAAGCTCTTTTCCTTGAATAAAGAACGTCTCACCATCTACTGGAAGCATGCTGGTGAAATATCTATCGGTAATTCTCAAAATAGTGGCATCGTACCCTGCCGTTACGTTTTTGAATAGAAAGTATATGAAATATGTATGTTGCACATATAATTTTTTTTTACAGATAGACACTAATATTACACATCGAGGCCAAAATATTATTTATCTATACATATAATACTTTTTTAGAAAAAAAAATAA
Source organism: Thaumatotibia leucotreta (assembly GCA_025490895.1). Taxonomy (NCBI): domain Eukaryota; kingdom Metazoa; phylum Arthropoda; class Insecta; order Lepidoptera; family Tortricidae; genus Thaumatotibia; species Thaumatotibia leucotreta. The sequence continues at coordinate 55,994 of JALPQI010005549.1, forward strand.
GAATACCGTTTTCTACTGTACCCTGCCTTGTCCAAACGCGACACTGCTCCAGTTTTAGCTCTTTAGATTATTTAACTACAGTTGTATGATAATGAAACTTAGTTTTTGATAGAAACTATACTATTACATTATTAAATATGACGTTGCACACGATGTTTAGATTACTTTTAACATAAATATTCACGTTCGAAGTTTGTCCAGCGATATTTTCTCTATATCCTGTGCGTTCGCGGTATTGCACCTCACACACACATAGAAAGCTTATTGAGAACCTAATAGAAGCAAAACACGTCTTCAGTATGGTTCTAACCGCTGGTGGAGAGGTTTCTGCACGAGGTGCACCTGTCTTGTGTTGACAAGTTGTCGAAGTGTGACGTTCGGAGTTTGTAACAGGTATGCACACTTTATCCTGGCATGCTTATTTTAAAATATTAATACGGTTGGTTTCTTACTTATACTATTTTAATATTCCATTAGGGTATAACTATATGTACTAAAATTATGATACTTGTATTATTAACAGTTAAGGAGTAGCTAGTTAGTCGACTTTTCACTGCACCCTGTGTAACTTTATCCTGCCATCACTCTGCAGGGTAAAGTGACCGTTGACAGGATAAAGTGAAAAAAGCTATTTATACAAAGTTTATACGAACTTGCGCTATATGCAGGTAATAGCGTATGTATGTTTGAGGGTATCATGTCTTTCTACAGAATTTTATTTTACCGAATATCACTTGCCAACCCACGTTTCGCAGATAATTCACTTGGCATATTAACATTACCAACTTTCATTTAGTTCCTCTTTCTCTTTTAGTGATATGCACCTGTAAGTATTCTGTTCTATGATGAGGATGCAATTTCCTCGAAGGGCGGCGCAGTAAGGCGATTCTTTGAGATCCCTCGTGTGTTACTTGGCGATCCTGGGCCTGATCACAGCATTGGAGTCACCTTTAAACGTCTGGTATTTGGACGATGGGGAGGTGAATCCAATATCGTGCTCAATGACGTCCGCAGACTTTCGCCAATCTTGTGGTCAATAGGCTTAGACGGAAATTCTTCGAAGTGCGATTTTTATGCCTGTAGCCCTATCAGGCTTCGAATCTGTCTTGTCAGGCATCAGAGTAGTTTGATGGAGTGAGCTCGGAGCTTTAGGCTAAGACGGTGGCTTTGAGGGCTGCTTCTGAGTACTTAGAGCAGCTATGAGCCGTTGGTGCTTCTACGCAACTGCCTTACCAGTACAACGCCGCGCTTAACTTATACTTTAAGCATAGTCTCAACTTGGATGTTTCTACAGGAGGCAGTTTGCTTAAGCAAAGGTTAGGAACTGTCTCAACGTTCTTGACGAAACGCAGTAGTGCAAAACGACATTCCCTATTCGTTTCGGAGTTCTTGAGATTCGCTGTATGCTGTAAGGGACGCTTAGGGTCGTAGCGTTTCTTACCTCCTTTCATGCGTCGGCAGGTATTTTTGCTAAAATCTTGTCTATAAGCCTACCTTTCGTGTGGAAGGCTCTGGACGTGTGATCGGTTCGCTCTTTGGGGGAAGTGTATCCGAACAATCCCAACTCTCAAAAGCTATGGGCTGATGTTTTGCGCTCATTTAGCAGCATTCTGGAAGCTGTTAACTAGTGTTGTGGAGGATATCACACGGTTTAAAGCGACGAAGCAGCCCGAGTTTTGGGCCTGGTTCCATGCACTACTGTCGCCACAACTAGGAAAGGTACTCGATAACGATACATTGAGATTGGGTGGGATCCAAGGTGTGCGAACCCCATTTATGCATATGCAGAGCGTCAGTAGAGGTGAATGGGCACCATGGACTGAGTTGTTCCCGTTTTGCAGGGCGTTTAAGACACCATGTGATTAAGGACTTGATCTCGGCTCTCGCCGAATGTTCCCTGCATAGCAGAGCTTCAGGACTTAAGTCGTACAGAGGCAAGAGACCGGACGGCTTAACGCTGGTTCCCTGGGCTTGGGGCCGCTGCCTGCTGTGGGATGCTAAGTATGGGCAATTGGGCAGTATATTTGGGCCTTCGCCTCTGTCGCAGACATTGCAAAGGATGCAGGCGCGGCCTCTGAGAACGCTGCCAAGATCAAACATCTGAAACCAACTTGCAACTTAGAACCAGCTTACGAATCTGTTCCCCGTTCCAGTTCTCTCCTTTTCCAAAGAATTTCGCTTGCCGTCGAGCGAGGTAATGCTGCAAGCACGTTTGGGAAGGGTGGCATCCATCAACAATGTAAACAATCCTAAAAATCTGCATTATTTCATAATCACGCACTTTTAGAACACAATCAACTTAAAACCTGCAACCTTGTGTTCACATACAATTTTCCGGATACTATAGGTACAAATACATAAGTATTAGGGCGTAAGATCATAACGGTCGATATATTTTAAGTTTAGGTTTAATAAAAGAGTTGAATTGTTAGTGGTAATCTTGTTTTTTTCATTTAAACTCTCTTTAACCTGCCATATTTCCCTACTACCCTGTCTTGTCACTTTCTCCTGTATGTCTAAAATTTCAACTCGCCATAACTTCTATGTTTTTCGGACTAGTTCGTTCCCTTTCGCAAATTTGGTATCGTTGATGAACTCAAAAACATATTCAAATCTAAAAAGCTTAAAAAAAACCACTTTATTTTTTTTCATTTACTTTACCCTGCCGATGCCACTTTTATGAGAACAACCCCTATTTACCAGCTTTCGTCTACAGGCAATCAATGAAGATTTTTGAATTTCCAGGTTACATATTACTTTTTGACAGAACGTCCCAAGTTGACCCACATAAACCCAAAATATCTATCATATGTTAATTTCACGTCTGTAAGGAAAAATCGCAAGAGCCCTGTATACTACGTCGACATACATTATCAGCAGCAGCAGTATTTTGACGATAATATGAAGGTATGTGTGATGACGGCAGTAAGAGTACAGTATTCGCCACCCCAACTCTTCCCGCGGGTGTCGTAAGAATCGACTAAGGCCTTGGTCATACTGCACACGCCGTACGCAGCCGACAACGTCCCGTCGCACGCAGCGTCTTAATGGTGTATGGCGGGGGGACGCCGCACGCAGCGGGCGAAAACGACCACTCCCGAGCATTCTCGAACACATCAATTCTTGAATACAGCCTCTCAACACCGTCCCCAAATGACGGTGCAACGACCGTCCCACCCTTGTGGGATGCGACCCGGCCACAGCTGCAGTAGTGGAAACGCGGGAACAGCCACACATACTCCAGGAGGAGTATCGTTTGTATATTCAGAACACATCATTCAGACGCTGCGTGTGACGGGACGTTGTCGGCTGCGTTCGGCGTGTGCAGTACGACCAAGGCCTAAGGGATTGAAGTGTCAGTGACCATTCTTTGATAGAAGATTCCCCATCAGTCCCCAGCGTCATAGTGGACACATTAGAGTCGCCAATCCGCTAGCCCAGCGTGGCGATTATAGGTATTTACCTACCTCCAAATGCATATACACGCATAGTTAATTGGAGAGGCCTACGTCCAGCGGTGGACTGAGATAGGCTAATGATGTGATGATGTCGTATGAGTATGAAGTATGTTGTCTTATATAATTCAAGCCTGGTTTAGTCTTAGCGTAGATGTGTAAGTTTTGCCCATTTTGAAAAAAATATTCTGTTTTTTATTGGTGTTTTAAATAAATAAATAAATATAAATATCTTGGGACCTCTTACACAAATCAACCTAGTCCCACGGTAAGCTCAATTAAGGCTTGTGATGTGGGTACCAGGCGACGATATATATAATAGATAGATACATATAGATACTTAAATACATAGACAACCATGACCAAGGAACAAATATTTGTGATAAATAAATACACAAATAATGCCCTCGCCGGGATTCGAACCCGGAACCTCCAGCTTCGTAGGCAGGGTCACTACCAACTAGGCTACGGAGGCTGTTTTATAAGTTTTAAGCCACCAAATGATTAAGACCCGTTTGTCGATAAAATATGAGTGATAATCGTGAAAGCCTAAATCAATACAGATCACCAACTCGCTCGCCCAGCGTGATGGTTACGGACATTACCTCCTAATGCGTCCTTAAGCATATAATAACCCCCCCCCCCCCCCCCACGATTCGGCCACGGTGACTGCTGTCGACTCCGTTTTTATCTTTGGTGTGCTCGCATGTGACTAACGTAGCCAATCTTATTTACAAAATTACGTGAACACTGCGGACATGTGAGCACACCATTTATGTAATTATACGATATTGCCGCTGGTGGTCGGGCCTTCAACTCGTCGCGCTTAGCATCAAGTTCCAAGCGCCGACGAGACTCAAAAAACGCTTTCGATGTTGGTCCCATACTGAAAGTTAATCGTAATGATTGGTAGACTCGGTCGGTAGCGGGAAGGAATGTCGTCCCTGTCCACCCTGTATAGAAGAGGCATATGACCACCAGTAAACTGAAACAGGCACATCATACTCGTATGTGTAGGTAGACTTCTACTTCTACCAGTTCCTGAGCAACGAATACCGGCGCAGCTTCGTGGAGATGCACTTCGGTTGGTGTAGCCTCATCCACAAGGACCCGTTCTTCGGCGCCGCCATGAGGCAGGGAAGACTTGCGAAGCCATGCCCTTACCCACTGGTAGGTATTCCACCAATCGGAAGTCTACAGTGTGTAAATCTAATACAGGCGACCAATTAAACCAGGCATGGGATTCATTAGTGTAATCATGGATTACAAGGTTTTTTTTTAAAGTTACTCTTAATTATGACCCCACAGAATTTTTTAAGATTATCGGAGCAGCAATATAGGTACGAACATTTATAATTGTTGATATGGCAGTTATGTCATCTGCTTTTGAAATTAGCTGTCAACGAGTGTTTAACTCGCGTAAAGGTTCGTTTAAACCAAAAGAGCATTCGCTGTTCTAGCGCCCGTTCTACGAAATCAACCAATCACGTTTTGTGTACCGATCGAATTTCGTAGAGTGGGAGGTTAGAACAGCGAATGCTCTTTTAGTTTGAAATCACCTTTACATGTTGCTCTACATTGCGCGCCAAATTATTTTGTATGGAAAATTTTGTTGCTCTAATTTTAAGTAAAAAAGTGAATTTTGGGAGATGTGGATCTTGCTCTGTATCATCGACTCGACCATCCTACAAATTTTTATCAATATCGAAGACGTGATCCAAATGTACAAACTGCTTGAGAATTGCTCAAAAACCCCATATGAAGGGTCCACGGAAAAAACATCTAGTCAATTCAAATTACACAACGAAAAACCACCTTACTTTTAACAGAATAAGGTGTGAATTTGCCCTGATTTTTTAAGCACTGCACACACCCTTCATATATAAAGGATCATCATCACATCATCAGGATAGTCCACTGCTGGACGTAGGCATCTCCTATTAACTATGCGTATTGACGCATTAGGAGGTAAATGCCCATAATCGCCACGCTGGGCAAGCGGATTCGCGATTACAGTAATGTGTCCACTATGATGACGCTGCTGCCCATTATCAATCTTTATTAAAAAATGGCCAGTGACACTTCAATCCCTTAGTCGACTCTTACGACACCCGCAGGAGGAGTTGGGGTGGTGACAAATGTATTCTTACTGCCGTCACCACACGGCTTAAGCTTATAAAGGATCATGCTAGGTTAAAATGTTACATTACCTAAGTTATTGTATTTGTTCCAGGGTGACTACCACCTATACAACATGTCGATCCCTTCAGCAGCCATCCCCCCAGGGTTCCCGTTCGAGAAGGGCCGCATATACGCCAACATGACGAACAATGGCGTCGACGTCGTCGGAGGGCATATCGACATGGAGCTGAAGCAGAAGAGAAGTAGGGATCGGCTTTAGGGG